>CM064566.1:56217680-56240180 GCA_032716605.1 Paralithodes platypus | reverse complement strand
AAGCCTTCGGGTGAGACTGGTACCGTACAGATCAACCAAAGCCGTAGATTTCAGATGTTGCCAATTGACTGATTACAGACTACACTCACATGCATACACCATACACAATCGCGCACACACACACACACACATTTGGGCAAGTCTCCTAACGGTGTAGCCTCTGTTCACCTAGCAGTATAAATAGGAACCTGGTATAAGTGGACGAAGTTGTGACGTCCCATCTGGGGTTGGTGATCGGTTACAAGGTGAGATGGGTATCGTACTGGTCAACCTAAGCTACTGGTCAACCTAAGCCTTCGGGTGAGACTGGTACCGTACAGATTAACCCTAAGCCTTCGTTTTTAGATGTCGCCAATTGGCTAAAATACAGACTACATACACATCCACAGCCATTCCAACGATACATAAACATTTAACATGCATTTGACGCAATACATTCCCAGTTAAGGAGGCGCGATAATAATGAGCTTAGGTCGCATTGCGTGGATTCCCCTTGACGAACAAGTAAGTGAAAAAAAAGTGAATTACACTGTCTATTTATTCAGAGGCATGCAATAAACACATCGGGGAAAATGGTAGTAATAATGTTGACACGCACATAGCCAAGCTTTATACCCCAATACTGCAACAGCAACAACCTCGTAAACATGAGATTAATACATGTTGAACGTTGCAACAAGTGAACCTTATTTGTTGCATAGATTTAACAGAGGCAACTTGCAACTCAATCATTTTATACAAAGTTAGTGTGAAAATACATATATATTTTATTATTATTATTATTATTATTATTATTATTATTATTTTTTTTTTTTTTTTGTATTGATGTAGCTTTTAACCCCTTAATGTGTGTGAATTTGTATTTTGTGTTTGTGTGTTCATTGTTTTCTGTTGTGATGTCCCTATTCGGGCTCTGTCTTGAGTCAGCCCCCCCAAAAAAAATACCCCAACAACAACAACAACAAAAGAAATAATAATAATAATAATAATAATAATAATAAATAAAAAATAAATAAAAATAGGAATTGTGTGGATTGGGCCAGAGTACATACATACATACATACATACATACATACATACATAGGCCTACATACATGCATACATACATTAACCCCTTGAATATTGTGGTGCGTTTGGACGGCATTTTTTCTGGTTACCATTAGGCAATCTTATACAGCTTTAGAAGGATCTGTAGGAATATAATCTTAACCCTTTCAAGCTCCAATACGCGTTTCTGCTCTGTTTTCTGGCTACTATTAGACGATTTTATTCAGATTAGTAACGGTATACGGAAGTCAAAGGGTTGATTGAGATAGTATTTACCCTTTTGATACCCACAGATCCTTCCTAAGCTGCATAAAATAGTCTAATGATAGCTAAAATAAACTGCTAAAACGCGTCAGAGCTTCAAAGGGTTAATATAATCGTCTAATGACAGCCAGAATAAACTATCAAATTACGTTATAATCCTCAAGGTGTTGAAGAGTATACGTAATTAACCCTTTGAGTACCAGCGACGTGGGTTACATTGTATTCTAGCCATATTAACCCTTTGAGTACCAGTGACGTGGGTTACATTGTATTCTAGCCATATTAACCCTTTGAGTACCAGTGACGTGGGTTACATTGTATTCTAGCCATATTAACCCTTTGAGTACCAGCGACGTGGGTTACATTGTATTCTAGCCATATTAACCCTTTGAGTACCAGCGACGTGGGTTACATTGTATTCTAGCCATATTAACCCTTTGAGTGCCAGCGACGTGGGTTACATTGTATTCTAGCTATATTAACCCTTTGAGTACCAGCGACGTGGGTTACATTGTATTCTAGCCATATTAACCCTTTGAGTACCAGCGACGTGGGTTACATTGTATTCTAGCTATATTAACCCTTTGAGTACCAGCGACGTGGGTTACATTGTATTCTAGCCATATTAACCCTTTGAGTACCAGCGACGTGGGTTACATTGTATTCTTGCTATATTAACCCTTTGAGTACCAGCGACGTGGGTTACATTGTATTCTAGCCATATTAACCCTTTGAGTACCAGCGACGTGGGTTACATTGTATTCTAGCCATATTAACCCTTTGAGTACCAGCGACGTGGGTTACATTGTATTCTAGCTATATTAACCCTTTCAGTACCAGCGACGTGGGTTACATTGTATTCTAGCTATATTTAGACGATATTAGGCAGCTTTGGAAGGATCTGTGGTGTAGTTGAAAGGGTTGGTTGAGATAGTTTGAAGGCCTTATTATTTGCTAGAGGTCCTTCCTAAGCTGAATAAAATCGTTTAGCAGTTGCCAGTATATGTACAGTACATACACAAACACACACGTACCGACACACACACACACCCACACACCATACACACACACACACGCATCCTAATCGCTCTGTAATTTGCATCCAGTTGGCTAATGTTTTTTTCACTAGGATAATAATAGCTGGGGTCGGTCCATTCCTAATCCCAACAATTACCCGTATAAAAATAAACAACAATTATTTCTACAATTACTCAAGTTTAGTCCAGTGTTGTGTGTAACTTGACTTAAGGGGAGGGTATTAGTTTGTTCCCTAGACTACAAAATTACACCCCTTAAACCCCCTTTCAAGATAAATGTGTACATTTTTCGGTAGAAAAATTATTCCCATCTTAAAATTACAGGCTCGCTATCGCTCGCCAGGAAAAAATCGACACCTAAAGGGCACGAAAGGTCTTGAAATTGACAACGAAATAGAACGAAAGGTGTTAAAATCGCCAAAATAATGGGCCGAACGTCTTCAAATCTCAAAACTAATGGGGCTAAACACGAGGGAAAAAGGGGTCCATGAGAACCGACCCTCCCCCCTTAATAACTACTACACACTGTCCAGTCCTTGTTTACCAAAGGGTCCGTTGTTGGTCTGGCAATTACGTGATTAACCAGAATTACGGACCATTTCGATTTGACGGACGGCTACGGACGGGTGTGTGTGTGTGTAGTTTGGTGTGTGGGTGTGTGGTGTATGTGTCGGTGTGAGTTGTGTGGGTGGTGTGTGTCGGCGTGTGTGGGTTGTATGTGTGTGTGTGTGTGTGTGTGTGTGTGTTGGGGAGTTGTGTGTGGGTGTATGTGTGTGTGTGTGTGTACAAAGGAGTACAAAGGAGTACAAAGGAAATCAAGCAACAACAGATCTAGTGACCCTTCTAGGTTGCTTGTCCTCCAAAACACTGAGGATCAAGTGTCCAAACAGTGGTTTAGAGTGGGTAAGGGAACATTGGAAAGGGAACTACTGCCCTGCCACTAACGTGGCAGGACTAGGAAGTTAGTAGGGGACATATGGGTTAGTAACTGAGGGGAGGATAAAGTTATTCATTTACAAACGCAGTCAGTCGCGGGTTTGATGCGAGATATTTGTCTAGGCGGAATTTAAATGAATCAACGGTGCTGCAGTCTATAACGTCTCGGGGAAGCCCATTCCACAAGTTGACAACTCGATTGAAGAAGAAATTCTTAGATTCGTGCGAGTTAAAAGATTTACCAATAATTTTGCAACCGTTTCCCCGCGTGTAATTAGATTGGTCGATAGTGAAGTACTTACTACAGTTCATATTGTCGATGCCTTTGATGATTTTGAACACTTGAATTAAGTCGCCTCTTAATCTGCGCTGGGTTAAAGGAAATAGATTTAATTCTCTAAGACGCTCTTCGTATGGTTTGTTCTTTAGGCTAGGTATCATTTTGGTAACTCTACGTTGAACTCGTTCTAGCTTGTTTATATCTTTTTGGTAATAAGGGCACCAGGATTGAACGCAGTATTCCAGAAGAGGGCGGACTAAGGAATTGTAAAGGGTTAGGATAACTTCTTTGGATTTATGCTCAAATGACCTGCCTATAAAGCCAATTATTTTGTTTGCCTTCTTAACAACTTCTGAACATTGTTGACTCGGTTTTAGGTTACTCGATATTGTTACTCCCAGATCAGTTTCTCTGTTTACATTCTTAAGCTGAGTGCCATTCATCGAATAGTTTGCTTTCTCATTTAGGTATCCGACATGTAGTACTTTACATTTATCCGCATTGAAACTCATTTGCCAAATTTGGGCCCAACATGACAATTTATCTAGATTGTGTTGCATATCGTCAACTTGTTCTTTTGAGAGTACGCTATTTGCAATTTTTGTATCGTCAGCAAATTTTGAGATTGTGCAGGTGAGACCCTCATCTATGTCGTTGATGTAAATTAGAAAGAGAATTGGTCCTAGTACCGATCCCTGGGGTACCCCGCTACTTACATTGGTCCATTTAGATGCCTTACCGTTTATGACTACCCTTTGCTTTCTGTTGCTGAGCCAATTTTCTATCCATTTCAACACACCGTCTTGTATTCCATGCGCTTTTAGTTTTAGCAGTAAACGTTTGTGGGGAACTTTGTCAAAGGCCTTTTGAAAATCAAGGTATATAATATCTACAGCTTTACTCTCATCGTAGAGGTTGAGGATATCGTGGAAGAAGTCTAAGAGGTTTGTTAAACAGGAACGTTTTTTACGAAAGCCGTGTTGAGTATCTTTAAGTATGTTATTTTCCTCCAAGTGATTTACGAGTCTGTCTCGTATGACCGTTTCTAGCATTTTACATACAACTGAGGTTAAGCTAATTGGACGATAGTTACTGGGTAGGGATTTGCTGCCTTTTTTGAATATCGGTGTTACGTTGGCTAGCTTCCACTGATCAGCATAGTTCCAGACTGCAAGGATTTATTGAATAGTAATGTCAGTGGTTTGGAGAGCTCATTCTTAGCTTCCTTTAGAACTCTAGGCGAGATTGTATCAGGTCCTGGCGTTTTATTTACCTTGAGTTTATCTAAACAATTCAATACTTCTCTCTCTGTAACGGTGATATTGCTTAGAACATCTGAATTATCAATCTGAATCGGCGATGGTGTAGGGATATCACTGAGGTCTTCTGTTGTAAAAACTGATGCAAAGAAGGTATTGAGGGCATTACTCATTTGTACTTCGTCTTTGGTGTGTGTGGGACGGTATGTATATGTGTGTGTGTGTGTGTGTGTTGGGGAGTTGTGTGTTGGTGTGTGTGTGTGTGTGTGTGGGACGGTATGTATATGTGTGCGTGTATGTGTTGTGGGGGGGTTGTGTGTGGTGTGTGTTGGTGTATGTATGTCTGGTGTGCAGCGTTATGTGTATGTATATGTGTGGGTGTGAGAGAGAGGCAGGGCACACAGGCGTAACCTTTGATGAGGTAATGGCTCATAACCAATTACTCCTCTGCTTTAAGCCAATCAGTAATATTGACTATACCCGGCTGGAACATGTAATGCACAGTCACTCATGGATATCGTTGACTCTCTCTCTCTCTCTCTCTCTCTCTCTCTCTCTCTCTCTCTCTCTCTCTCTCTCTCTCTTTTTTTTGTTTTTTTGTTTTTCTAAACTTCACGACATTATATGGTGTTTAACAAGTAAAATTCCTCTCTCTCTCTTCTCTCTCCCCCTCTCTTCTCTCTCTCTCTCATCCTCTCCTCTCTCTCTTTTGTTTTTTTTACATATATGTTTTTCCTTCCTCTTATCTAACTCCTCTCTTATTTATTCTTTTCTCTTTCTTCTCCTCTCTTATCTCTCTTCTTTCTCTATCCTCTCTTTTCTCTTTTTTTGTTTTTTTGTTTTTCTAAACTTCACGACATTATATGGTGTTCTTACAGCTAAAATTCTCTCTCTCTCTCTCTCTCTTTTGTGTTTTTGTTTTTCTAAACTTCACGACATTATATGGTGTTCTTACAGCTAAAATTCTCTCTCTCTCTCTCTCTCTCCACGTGTGGCTGTGTTTTGGTCCCATCGCCCCAGCAACCCGAGCAACAACAGACTTGGTATAATTACGATACTAAGCTTGACACGAATACGGTCTTTTAGGGCGGGGGGTAAAATGTATGGGACCTTTATACTAGGGATAATGACGCCACACTGGCTTAGGTGGACAATAGTTTATACTTTGCAAGATGGATAAATAGTAAGGATGATAGTAGGCAAATAGACAAGGAAAATGTTGATAAACTAAGGATAGATAGGCCTATACAATATAATTTACTATATATATATATATATATATATATATATATATATATCCGCGAGCACATAATTGCACACAATCCTTGAACGTACAGTAAACACACAAATTGTACAACTAAACCATTTGGTAACACACACACACACACACACACACACACACACACACACACACACACACACACACACACACACACTCAGCTGTCACCAATAATGTTAGCTTGCCTACCGATGGACAAAATAAAGTGACTATTGATTATTATCTAAACCTGCATTATATAGTGAGTGGTTTAAGGGGGTACTACTCGCGTTTTATGGACCTCCTTCTCCCTCGTGTTTAGCATATTAGTTTTGAGATTTTAAGACGTTCCTTCCATTAGTTTGGCGATTTTAATATTTTTCGACCCATTTCTTTGTCAATATCACGACCTTTCGTGGAGCTTCTCCGAGACGTTATAGACTGCAGCACCGTTGATTCTTTTAAACTTCGCCTAGACAAATATCTTGCATCAAACCCGCGACTGACTGCGTTTGTAAATGAATAACTTTATTTTATTTTATCCCCCCCCCCCTCCCCCACTCAGTTACTAACCCATCTGTCCCCTACTAACTTCCTAATCCTGCCATGGACATTAGTTCCAGGGCAGTATTTCCCTTTCCAATGTTCCCTTACCCACTCTAAACCACTGTTTGGACACTTGATCCTCAGTGTTTTGGAGGACAAGCAGCCTAGAAGGGTCACTAGACCTGTTGTTGCTTGATTTCCTTTGTACTCCTTTATTTAGGTGTCGATTTTTTCCTGGCGAGCGAAAGCGAGCCTGTAATTTTAAAAGGAACCGGCCGAAAAACCGGCTGGGAAATTGTTCTATCGAAAAATGTACAAAATTAACCTTGAAGGGGGGTCTAGGGGATGTTTTTTTTTGTATGCTTGATGGAGGTCTAGCGAGGAAACTCAAAATTAAATTAATTAATAGCCCCCAAAAAACCGGCCACTGCCTCCTTAACGTCCTGGTGTGAATCATGTCTCCACTTCCATTGTATACTTAAGGGCCCTACCTTGTTTTGTTATTTTTTTGTCTCTCTCTCCCTCTCTGTTGTTATCCATTTGGCACCCTTCAGCCTACTGTTTTATGACGTTTATGCAGCTTAAGAAGGATCTGTGGCAGTACAAAGGGATGAGTGAGATAGTACGAAATCTGTTCATTGCTGGAGGCCTATTTCTAACTAAATAACATCGTCTCATAGAAGCCAGAATAAAGCTTAAAGGGCGCAACCGGTTCAGGAAGGGCTAAAATAACAAATATTCACTTGGATATTATGCTGTTCCATATTCGTCTACAGAAATCGACGAACATGTTCTTGTTTTGCTGCAGTGGCGATGGTTGAATATTTGATGTGGGTGTGTGGGTGTGTGTGTGTGTGTGGTCAAATATTCATGGTTTCCGAATGATTTATACATGCGTGCCTATAGCAGTACGGTACTTACATATAAAATATAAATAACTTTGTGTCTGTTTGGGCGTATGTAGTTTGGAAAGCGTGTGTGTGTGTGTAGGTGTGTGTGTGTACGTGTATGTGTTCGATACTGTACGTATACTGTATATATCATGAGGTACTGATATAGCATGACCGTACCCCCCCCCCCCCCACCCCCCCCCCCTCCCTACTTCCTTGACCCTCACCTCCCCCCCCCCCACCCACCCCCACACACCCACTCTACCCTCCCCAATACCACCACCACCACCTTCCTCCATACCACTACTACACTTCCCCAATACCAGTACCTCACCTCAATACCACATACACACACACACACATTAAGGGGAGATTTCCACTCGAGGGATTTTTTTCTTTACCCCTTTCTCCCTCATGTTTAGCCCCATTGCTTTTGAGATTGTACGACGTTCGCCCCATCAGTTTGGCGATTTTAAGAACTTTCACCCCATTTATGTCACTTTTAAGAGCTTTCGTTCCATTTAGGTGTAGATTTTTTCCTGGCGAGCGATAGCGAGCCTGTAATTTAAGAGGAACCGGCCTTCGGCCGGGCCATTTTTCTACCGAAAAATGTACAAATTTATCTTGAAAGGGGGTCATGGGGGTGTAATTTCAAGTTTGATGGAAGTCTAGGAAACACACTAAAAACCTCCCCTTAATTCTCACTTACTATTACTGTTCTCGCATTCGTTATATTCCCCCTGTCATGCTGAACACAAATCAATCATTAATATTAAATAGGCAGTTTCCAATAATAAGTGGTCCTAGAACTTTAACTCGTGACTGTGCCTGGGTTAAGGGGGGTCACCTGCTTCTTTTCTCTTTCTTTGGCTTGTATCCATTCGGCCCCAATTCAGCCAACTGGTTTAAGACGTTTGTCCCCATCCAGGTGTCGATTTCTTCCTGGCGAGCGATAGCCAGCCAACATTGTATTGAGAAATCCGGCTTCGCCAGAGACATTTTTCTATCGAAAAATTTACAAATTTAGCTTGCTGTCAAAACAAAAATATATATATGCTGGCTCGCTACCGCTCGCCAGGAAAATATTGACACCTGGATGGGGGTAAACGTCTTAAAACAGTAGGCTGAGTAGGGCCGAATGGATACAAGCCAAAGGGAGAGGGAGAGAACAAGAACAAAAGCGAAGTGGGCCCCCTTAAGGGGAGGTATTTAGTTTGTTCCCTAGACCTCCATCAAGCTTAAAATTACACCCCCTTGAGTCCCTTTCAAGATATATTTGTACATTTTTCGGTAGAAAAATATCCCGGCCGAAGGCGGATTCCTCTTAAATTACAGGCTCGCTATCGCTCGCCAGGTTAAATTTGACACCTGAATGGCACGAAAGGTCTTAATATGGGGTGAAAGTTCTTAAAATCGCTAAACTAATGGGGCAAACGTTTTATAATATCAAAAGCAATGGGGCTAAACATGAGGGAGAAAGGGGTCAAGAAAAAACTCCCTCAAGTGGAGATCTCCCCTTAAGTGAACAGGGTATAGTGATGGCCGGTCAATAAACTAGGTGGAAACGCTCATATGTGTGTGTACTTACCACCGTGTACACCCAAGAGTGAAGAGTCGTCCCATGTAGGTGTGTGGGTGGAGAGCTGCGGTTCACATCTGGCTACGCACTGGTCTATAAAGTAACTGTTTCCGGTCAACTTGTGCGGCAGAGCGGGCGTTTCTCTGCCACTTGACTTACAGTGTGCTGGCTTAATAATCCAGATGGGTTGATAGCCTCTGGAGTCCTATATTAACTTACTAACTGCCACACGTCAAGTTTATTTACTCTAGTTTATGGCTTGTTCACATCTATCCACACACTCGTTTACAAAGCAACTGTGTCTGTGCAACATATGTGGCAGAGTGGGTGTTCCTCTGTCACAAGTCTGGCTTATTTACCTAGTTTATGGCTCGACTCACTTGAAGCATTCGTTAGGGATTGGATTGTGGCAGGGTTTGTTGGGTCAGACTACTCAGCCCTTTATACAAGAATCAAGATCAAGATTCGTCAGGGATTGGATTGTGGCAGGGTTTATTGGGTCAGTCTACACAGCCCTTTATACAAGAATCAAGATCAAGATTCGTCAGGGATTGGATTGTGGCAGGGTTTATTGGGTCAGTCTACTCAGCCCTTTATACAAGAATCAAGATCAAGATTCGTCAGGGATTGGATTGTGGCAGGGTTTATTGGGTCAGTCTACTCAGCCCTTTATACAAGAATCAAGATCAAGATTCATCAGGGATTGGATTGTGGCAGGGTTTATTGGGTCAGTCTACACAGCCCTTTATACAAGAATCAAGATCAAGATTCGTCAGGGATTGAATTGTTTCAGGGTTTATTGGGTTCGCTTAAACAGCCCTTCAATCCAGAATCACTCTTCGAAAAGTAGATACGAGGTGCCGTTGTAAAGGTTTATCCCTCCATACTTTCACCTGACCTGACCTAGATCAAGATCAAGATTCGTTAGGGATAAACACAATATTCACAGGGATTTTAAAACGTCTGGAACTGTTTAGCGAGTTGGTATTTTCATTTAAGTTTCCGAATCACGACACATTTTTAGTCTTCAGAGCACAGTTCGCTTTCTCCTTCATGAAGATTCTGCAGACACCTGTAGAAGAAAGTTACTTTAGATAATGATACTATAATTAAATGTGTGTGTGTGTGTGTGTGTGTGTGTGTGTGTGTGTGTGTGTGTGTGTGTGTGTGTGTACTCATAATTGTAGTTTGCCACCCCCCAAAAAAACAAACACTGCTTAAGGGGAGATCTCCACTTGAGGGATTTTTTTTTTACCCCTTTCTCCCTCATGTTTAGCCCCATTGTTTTTTATATTTTAAGACGTTCGCCCCATTAGTTTGGCGATTTTAAGAACTTTCGCTCCATTTATTTAACTTTTAAGACCTTTTGTGTCATTTAGGTGTCGATTTTTTCCTGGCGAGCTATAGCGAGCCTGTAATTTAAGAGGAACCGGCCTTAGGCCGGGAAATTTTTCTACCGAAAAATGTACAAATTTATCTTGAAAGGGGGTCAACGGGGTGTAATTTCAAGCTTGATGGACGTCTAGGAAACACACTAAAAACCTGCCCTTAATTCCCCCTATGACGTCACATAAACAGGTCTAGCTATGCCTTGGTACACTCGGAGGCCATAGTCTCTAACCCTCTCATAAACATTAGTGGACTTCACTTATTTATTATTATGGAAATATATCTCTGGAAACTAATATATGAATACAATTTTCTATATATGAATACAATTTTCCATATATGAATACAATTTTCCATATATGAATACAATTTTCTATATATGAATACAATTTTCCATATATGATTACAATTTTCTATATATGAATCCAATTTTCTATATATGAATACAATTTTCCATATATGAATACAATTTTCTATATATGAATTTTCCATATATGAATACAATTTTCTATATATGAATACAATTTTCTATAATATATGAATTTTCCATATATGAATACAATTTTCTATATATGAATACAATTTTCCATATATGAATACAATTTTCTATATATGAATAAAATTTTCCATATATGAATAAAATGTTCTGTATATGAATACAAATTTCTATATATGAACAAAATTTTCCATATATGAACACAATTTTCCATATATGAATACAATTTGCTATATATGAATACAATTTGCTATATATGAATACAATTTGCTATATATGAATACAATTTTCTATATATGAATACAATTTTTCATATATGAATACAATTTGCTATATATGAATACAATTTTCTATATATGAATACAATTTTCCATATATGAATATAATTTTCTATATATGAATACAATTTTCTATATATGAATACAATTTTCCATATATGAATACAATAATGAATACAATTTTCTATATATGAATACAATTTTCTATACATCAACTAGAAAACTATATATTGTATACTATTTATTGTAAAGCAAGTTCTATCCACAAATTGATTGAGATAGTTATAATTGATTGAGATAGTTATAATTGATATTGAGATAGTTATAATTGATTGAGATAGTTATAATTGATTGAGATAGTTATAATTGATATTGAGATAGTTATAATTGATTGAGATAGTTATAATTGATTGAGATAGTTATAATTGATATTGAGATAGTTATAATTGATTGAGATAGTTATAATTGATTGAGATAGTTATAATTGATTGAGATAGTTATAATTGATATTGAGATAGTTATAATTGATTGAGATAGTTATAATTGATTGAGATAGTTATAATTGCATAAAGAAAACCCCATCCTATGAGTGGGCTAGAGACTATGGTATCCGAGTGTACATAATTGCCACTCAAATATCTTGCTTAGCTCCACCTGTGACGTCATATAAACAGGTCTATATATGGCTTGGTACCCAAAACACATTAATTTGTCAGCCAGCGTCAATAGTTCGACTGGCCGACTATTTTTAGATACCGGTAGTCTTTATTGGCTGAAATATTTTGTGGATCTTAGCATTTTATTTTATTTTATAATGTGTTTAAAACTCAGTAGACCTCTAATAATCTAAACAAAAAAATATCTACCGGTATCTATCTATTGCCTGACGCCGTGATCCCCGAAGGGGTGGCCACGAACGAACTGCCCCCATGCACCTCTGTCCCCAGTCAGTCGACGCCCCTCCCCCCTACCAGCACCGCCTTCGTTCATATACTTCCTCACTCCATCCTTCCACCTCTCTTTCGGTCTACCTCTCCCTCTCTGTCCCTCCACCTCGCTCTTGTACACCCTCTTAGTCATTCTCTCGCTTCCCATACGTTCCATATGGCCGAACCATCTCAAATTATTCCTTTTCACACTTTCCAGCACATCTACCTCCACACCACACCTCCTTCTTACTTCCTCATTAGTCTGTCTATCCCTCCATGTAACTCCGCACGCACTTCTTAAGTAATTCATTTCCACTGCTCTCACTTTTGGTCTGAGTCTCTCAACCAACGTCCATGCTTCGCTTCCGTAAGTCAGTGTCGGGATTACCACACTGTCATGCAAGGACTTCTTCACTTCCATACTGACCACCCTAATTCTTGTTACTGCTTTCAACGTTCCTACAACCCTCTTCCCCTGTTGTACCCTCTCCCGCTCTTCTTCATCCATAGTCCCATCTTTACTCAACACACTGCCCAGATACTTAAAAGAGTTGACTATCTCCATAGCCTGACCGTTTTGCTTCACCTCACACTCTGTGACTTCACCCCTTTCGAAGACCATAACCTTGCTCTTCCCCGCATTTACCTTCAAATTCCGTTTTTCGCACACTGTTCCAAACTCATTTACCAGACCCTGCAACTCCCATTCATTATCACTCATCAGAACTGTATCATCCGAAAACAGCAGTATAGGTAGCTTCCACTCAATTCCCTCCCTTTTCAGCGGTGACCGGTCAACTCAACCAGTAGACCATTTCAACCAGTAGCTCTCAACCAGTACCAAAATCAACCAATACGGTTAGGTTAGGTTAGGCTAGGTTAGGTTAGTACTATATGTTGGCACTGGTTTGGTTGGTCTTGGTTGATTTGGCACTGGTTGAGAGCTACTGGTTGAGATGACATGGAACCCTTTTCAGCGATACACCAACATCCACTGCTCTTGATAGTATTTCTTTCATTACTCCATCCATATATACAGTAAACAACCACGAGGACATCACACACCCCTGTTTCAACCCAACATTCAGGTCAAAGAACTCACTCTGCTCACTCTCCACACGTACTGCCGCCTTTGCACCCTCATACATGCTCTTCACTGCTTTCAGCAACTTTCCATCTACTCCGTATATTCTAAGTACTTTCCACAAACCTTCTCTATCCACTCTGTCATAGGCCTTCTCAAAGTCCATAAAGGCAACATACACCTTTTGTTGCTTCTCCAGATATTTCTCCACAACACAATTCAGGGTAAAAATCTGATCTACACATCCTCTTCCCTTCCTAAAACCTCCCTGCTCGTCGCCTATCCATTTCTCCGTTCTCACTCTCACTCTCTCAATCACTACCCTAATGTATACCTTCCCTACTACGCTTAGAAGACATATTCCGCTTAGAAGACATATTCCTCGGTGGTTACCACACACTCCTCTTTCCCCTTTGCCCTTATATAGGGGGACTATTATGCCAGTCTTCCAGTCATCGGATGCACTCCCCTTCTCCCATGCTAGTTAAAAAAAAAACATATATATATATATATATCCTCTGAAACAACTGTAGTAAAACGTGATCATAGTTTATCTATCTATCTATTCTATCTATATGCTCAGGCCCAATCCCCAGCTTTGGGGGTAGCCAACTCAAGACAGAGCAAGAACAGGGAAAACACAAAAACAACATAAAACAACAAACAAACACAGACAAAAAGCACAAACTCACACACATCCAGGTCACCCAGGAGAAGACCCAGAGACCAGGGTCACCAAGGTCGCTCCAGCACTCCCCCGACCACCGGGAGAGGCCCCGATCTCGGCAGGCAGACACGCAGCGGAGCCAAAGTCACAAGCCCTCCCACCACACTTCCAGGCGCACCCTTCATATTAATCGTCTCCCCGGGCCAGGCGCCTGATGGACTATTATCTAGTCCAACTTGCGCCCGACCCCTTACTCCAAATGACCACGTGTTCACTCAACTATTCACAAGCATTCTCCATTCACTCCTGTCCACCACCACTTCCCCTGCCTGATCTATTGTCATTCCTCTATCATCCAAAGCCTTTCTTACACAGTCTCTCCATCTCAATGGGGGTCTTCCTGCCCTTCTATCTCCCCTTGTACCTGACTCACATCATAGTTTATGGCTACATACAACGATCACATGAAACACATCAATGCTACAACAACAACAACTTCTACTACTACTACTACTAAAATCAATAATAATAATAATAATAACAACAACAACAACAACAACAATAATACGTACCACCAGCCGTACCTAGCCATATTTAATTAACCAGTAAATATAATCGCCCTACCATTTATAACACTCCAGAGAACAGTAATTACACAAGCACCGTCAATAACTCATTTCCTTCACTAATATTGGCGACTCACGCGCTTCAAACTCATCTTTACCTAGGAGCCGCGGCGGTCGAGTGGAGAGCACGCTCACGTGTGAATCTGTTTGACCTGGGTTCGATCCCAGCCAAGGTGGACATTTAGTGGGTGTGGTAGTACGTCCTAGCATGTTTCACATGCTCGCACCCAGTCGGGGGACACCTCGACGACGTATACAGACTAATAACACTCATAACAAAGGCACTCCAACAGCTTCCTCTCTCTACACTCTTCAGAAAATAGGAAAAGTAAAAAGTAGCTACGAGGTGTCGTTGTAATACCTTCACCTTACCTGACCTGACCTAACATCCATTGACATGCAGTCGCAGACATTAATTATGGTACATTTTGAAGCTTTGAACTGATTAAACGAACCTCCGAAATGCAACTATCTGGAAAATAAAATAGAGGAGATTAATTTTAATGAAGACGGTATCATTCAAGGAGCCTACCTCCGCGGTTCATTCAAGGAGCCTACCTCCGCGGTTCATTCAAGGAGCCTACCTCCGCGGTTCATTCAAGGAGCCTACCTCCGCGGTTCATTCAAGGAGCCTACCTCCGCGGTTCATTCAAGGAGCCTACCTCCGCGGTTCATTCAAGGAGCCTACCGCCGCGGTTCATTCAAGGAGCCTACCGCCGCGGTTCATTCAAGGAGCCTACCTCCGCGGTTCATTCAAGGAGCCTACCGCCGCGGTTCATTCAAGGAGTCTACCTCCACGGTTCATTCAAGGAGCCTACCTCCGCGGTTCATTCAAGGAGCCTACCGCCGCGGTTCATTCAAGGAGCCTACCTCCGTGGTTCATTCAAGGAGCCTACCTCCACGGTTCATTCAAGGAGCCTACCTCCGCGGTTCATTCAAGGAGCCTACCGCCGCGGTTCATTCAAGGAGCCTACCTCCGTGGTTCATTCAAGGAGCCTACCTCCGGGGTTCATTCAAGGAGCCTACCTCCGCGGTTCATTCAAGGAGCCTACCGCCGCGGTTCATTCAAGGAGCCTACCGCCGCAGTTCATTCAAGGAGCCTACCGCCGCGGTTCATTCAAGGATCCTACCGCCGCGGTTCATTCAAGGAGCCTACCGCCGCGGTTCATTCAAGGAGCCTACCGCCGCGGTTCATTCAAGGAGCCTACCTCCGCGGTTCATTCAAGGAGCCTACCGCCGCGGTTCATTCAAGGAGCCTACCTCCGCGGTTCATTCAAGGAGCCTACCGCCGCGGTTCATTCAAGGAGCCTACCTCCGCGGTTCATTCAAGGAGCCTACCTCCGCGGTTCATTCAAGGAGCCTACCGCCGCGGTTCATTCAAGGAGCCTACCGCCGCGGTTCATTCAAGGAGCCTACCTCCGCGGTTCATTCAAGGAGCCTACCGCCGCGGTTCATTCAAGGAGCCTACCGCCGCGGTTCATTCAAGGAGCCTACCGCCGCGGTTCATTCAAGGAGCCTACCGCCGCGGTTCACACACTGTCAGCGTTCGCTTCATATCTGACCGTTTTGGGGGGTTGAGAGTAGTCCAATATAAAAATGTCTGACCCAGCTCTTTGATGAACAGTCATCGTGTAAGAGCTGAATAAGCAAATATAATTTAATCATATTTTAGTACTAATAAAACTAAACCTAATACTTAATATTAAATAGTAAACAAACTTGTTATAGTTTATTTAATTATTAAGCTAAAAATAAATTATACTATTAAGTAGTTATTATTGTCTAGACCATAGGTTTCTATAAGTACAAATATTTTATGACTAGATTTAAAGATAAACAATGTCAATTTACTAACAATATTTTTGTAAGTTAGGGAGGATATCTGATAATCAGGAGGAGTAGCCGACTCGAGACAGAGCCCGAACATGAAACACAAAAATCACACACATTTAGGTCGCCTAGGAACAAAAAATAAGATGGGGTGTGTGCCTGAGTATAGATATATAGATAGATAGGTAGATAGATAGATAGATAGATCTAGGAATCAACGGGGTGAATACTCTCCCAATTAACTCTTTTAGCTGCCACATGTTCACCCTTAGCTGAATAAAATCGCCTAATGATAGCCAAAATAAACTGCCATAACGCGTCATAATCCTCAAAGGGTTAAGATATTAGTTACTTCTTTTTGCCTTATTTTCATATCATCACCAACCCACTAATTAACTTACAAATAAAAACCTAATCAATTAAATCAATGCAACTAATGACTACATGTGGTACTCCATGGATTCGAACCTAGGATACTCACACCGAAATTCCACGCACTAACCATTACGCCATCAAGACAGTTAAAGATCGCTTGAAAATCAGTCCGAAAATGGTATATGCACTTTATATCATTCATTGGTTCGGCCGCATTTGGAATATTGTGTCCAATTTTGGTCGTCATACTATAAAAAGGACATTCAAAACTAGAGAGAGTACAGCACAGAGTAATTACAACGATTCCCGACTAAGAAATATATCATATGAGGAACGACTAAATGAGTTAAGGGAAGGTTTCCACTTAAGGGATTTTTTTCGAACTTCCTTCTCCCTCATGTTTAACCCCATTGCTTTTGAGATTTTAAGACGTTCGCCCCATTAGTTTGACGATTTTTTGACGAACTTTCGCCCCCATTTATGTCACTTTTAAGACCTTTCGTGCCATTTAGGTGTCGATTTTTTCCTGGCGAGCGATATCGAGCCTGTAATTTAAGGGGAACCGGCCTTCGGCCGGGACATTTTTCTACCGAAAAATGTACAAATTTATCTTGAAAGGGAGTCAAGGGGGAGTAATTTTAAGCTTGATGGAAGTCTAAGAAACACCCTAAAAATCTCTCCTTAAGCCTGTTTACCTTGACCAACCCCAGAATAAGAGGGGATCCAAGTTTTTAAAATGATCCATTACCATGACAACATCAACGCAAGTAAGAGCAAATGATCCATTACCATGACAACATCAACGCAAGTAAGAGCTTCCCAATATGTAAGACCCATGCCACAAGAAGTAATGGTTACACAAATTGTGGGAAAGGCATTTATTTCATTTATATTATGCAAGCGACGCACTTCATTTTCAAGAGTGTCGTCCACTTAAGGGGAGGCAGACCGTTTTTCTGGACCCCCTTCTCCCTAATGTTTAGCCCCACTAGTTTTGAGATTATAAGACGTTCGGCCCATTAGTATGGCGATTTTAATCCCTTTCGCCTCATTTCGTTGTCAATTTTAAGACCTTTCGTGCCATTTAGGTGTCGATTATTTCCTGGCGAGCGGTAGCAAACCTGCAAATTTAAGAGGGACCGGCCTTCGGCCGGGAAATTTTTCTACCGAAAAATGTACACATTTATCTTGAAGGGGGGTCTAGGGGGTGTTTTTCTAAGCTTGATGGAGGTCTAGGGAGGAAACTAAACAAATATATGAATACATTAATTAATAGACCAAACAAACGGTCAGTCTCGCCTTAAGAAACAAATTGCCTTTAAGTTTTGTAGAGTGCCATACAGTCCAGACATTCGGATATCGCCTTGATAAATATCTTGCCGTGAATCCCCGACTGACTGCGTTTGTGCCCGAGTAAGGTGACCGTATCAATATCGTTCATAGTAATATAATTATACTTTCTAGTCCACAGGTTATTTCAGCAATCCAGTTGATTGATGTGACAACCATTTTTATTATTACTATAAAACAAAACAAAACCCAAACAAAACAGAAAAAGTAGCCTAGTAAGGACAATTATATTTTGTTGTTGCGTGTCTTCCTTTGTATTCCATTGCATAAGGAGCACCCCCCCCCCCCCCCCTTAAATACCTTAAGTAACAGGTGTAAGGACCGCACAGATGTCCCTTGAGAGGTACCATACAGGTGTGGAAGAGTGTGACGGAGTATGTGGAGGAGTGTGTGGCAGGTGGGTGTGGTGGAGAGGGAGGTGGAGGCCAGACTGAAGTGTGGTGTGGCTCGCTCGATCTCTTCCACACATGCACGGTCTCTCTCTCTCTCTCTCTCTCTCTCTCTCTCTCATTCTGTTTTACTCGTGCGCTTAGTCACTCTTGTTGATTCGTAAGCTCTCACTCTCGTTCGTACACACACTCACTCACACATACACACTCTATTTCTCTCTCTCTCTTACTCGTGCGCTCCAACTGCTGTTTTTTCACTCAATTCACGTTTTCCTGACTCGTATTACTCTCACTCTTGTTCGTAGTACACACACACACACACACACACTCATTCACTTTCACAGACACTCTCTCTCACACACACACTCACACACACACCTCACTCTCTCTTATCATGTCACCCTCTCCCAAGTCGTCCACCTCACATAACCTATCAAACTATATCCACCACCATCTTGTCATTCTCGTGTAATTAAAGTCTCCATCCATTATCTAAATACCTCATAACACTAACGACCCATTTTCACTATTACATATCGGCCTTAATGTCGTCGCTTTACTAAATTAGACCTAGTTTAGCGAGCTTACGTAAACACGATCGCCATTTTTCATTTTAGAACTTTCGATAATTTTCCGAGAAGTAATTTTTTTTTGGGGGGTCCATTCATCAAAACATTAGTTGGATACTTCACTTTAAGGGGGGTGACCTGCTTGTTGTTATTTCTGTCCTTTTCTCTCTTTCTCTGGCTTGTATCCATTCGGCCCCATTCAGCCAAGTATCTTAAGACGTTTATCCCCATCGATTTCTTCCTAGCGAGCGATAGCGAGCCAGCATTATATGAAGAAATCCGGCTTCGCCGGAGAAAATTTTCTATCGAAAAATGTACAAATTTAGCCTGCTGTCAAACAAAAATAAAAATATGCTGGCTCGCTACCGCTCACCAGTAAAAAAATTGACACCTGGATGGGGATAAATGTCTTAAAACAGTAGGCTGAATGGGGCCAAATGGATACAAGCCAGAGAAAGATAGAAAAGGACAGAACAAAAAAACAGGTCACCCCCCTTAAGCCTATCTAATCCGAGGTAGTCTTTTTGTTTTCATTCCCGCTGTTTCGCTCGATTAGTTTGGCGATTATAAAACGTTTCGCTCGATTAGTTTGGCGATTATAAAACGTTTCGCTCGATTAGTTTGGCGATTATAAAACGTTTCGCTCGATTAGTGTGGCGATTATAAAACGTTTCGCTCGATTAGTTTGGCGATTATAAAACGTTTCGCTCGATTAGTTTGGCGATTATAAAACGTTTCGCTCGATTAGTTTGGCGATTATAAAACGTTTTGCTTTAGTTTGGCGATTATAAAACGTTTTGCTTTAGTTTGGCGATTATTAAACGTTTTGCTTTAGTTTGGCGATTATAAAACGTTTCGCCCCATTAGTTTAGCAATTGGAAAACGTTTCGCTCCATTAGTTTAGCAATTGGAAAACGTTTCGCTCTATTAGTTTGGCGATTATAAAACGTTTCGCTCGATTAGTTTGGCGATTATAAAACGTTTCGCACCATATCATTATCTGGGTGAGCTCTAGCGAACTTGCAATTAAGAGGAAATCGGCCTTTGGCTGGACTTCTTTGCTCCCTAGACTGGCTGAAGGCCGGTTCCTTCTGATTTGCAGGCTCGCTATTTCTTGCTACTAAGAAAATCGACACCTAGATGGCACGAAAGGTCTTAAATTTGATAAGAAAATAGGGTGTAAGGTCTTGAAATCGACACCTAGATGGCACGAAAGGTCTTACATTTGATAAGAAAATAGGGTGTAAGGTCTTGAAATCGACACTTAGATGGCACGAAAGGTCTTACATTTGGTAAGAAAATAGGGTGTAAGATCTTGAAATCGACACCTAGATGGCACGAAAGGTCTTACATTTGATAAGAAAATAGGGTGTAAGGTCTTGAAATCGACACCTAGATGGCACGAAAGGTCTTACATTTGATAAGAAAATAGGGTGTAAGGTCTTGAAATAGACACCTAGATGGCACGAAAGGTCTTACATTTGATAAGAAAATAGGGTGTAAGGTTTTGAAATCGACACCTAGATGGCCACGAAAGGTCTTACATTTGATAAGAAAAATAGGGCTGTAAGGTCTTGAAATCGACACCTAGGATGGCACGAAAGGGTCTTACATTTGATAAGAAAAATAATAGGGTTGTAAGGTCCTTGAAATTGACACATAGATGGCACGGAAAAGGTCTTACATGTGATAAGAAAAATAGGGTGTTGTAAGGTTCTTGAAATCGACACTTAGATGGCCACCGGGAAAAATTAGTCTTTTAAATTTGATTAAGGAAAATAGGGTGTAAGGTTATTGAAATCGGACACCTTAGATGGCACAAAAGGTCTTACATTTGATAAGAAAATAGGGTGTAAGGGTCTTGAAATCGACACTTAAGATGGCACGAAAACGGTCTTACATTTGATAAGAAAATATGGTGTAAGGTCTGACTTTACTCGGACACCTAGATGGCCACGAAAGGTCTTACATTTGATAAGAAAATAGGGTTGTAAGGTCTTGAAATCGACACCTAGAATGGCACGGAAAGGTCGCTTACATTTGATAAGAAAACTAGGTGTGTAAGGTCTTGAAATCGCCACCATTAGATGGCCACGCAAAGGTTGCTTACATTTGATAAGAAAATAGGGTGTAAGGTCTTGAAATCGACCACCTAGATGGCACGGACAAGGGTCTTAAATTTGATAAGAAAATAGGGGGATAAGGTCTTGAAATCGACACCTAAATGGCACGAAAGGTCTTAAATTGGGATTAAGAAAATAGGGTTGTAAGGTCTTGACAATCGACAAACTAATGGGGCTAAGGTTTGAAATGTTCTTTCTTCTCGCTTTAAGGGGAGGTCTCCACTTGAGGGATTTTTTTCTTGACCCATTTCTCCCTCATGTTCAGGCCCATTTCTTTTGATATTATAAAATGTTTGGCCCCCCCATTAGTTTAGCGATTTTAAGAACTTTTCACCCCATATTAAAAACCTTTCGTGCCATATACGGTGTCGCGATTTATCCTGGCGGAGCGATAGCGAGCCTGTAATTTTAGAAGGAACCGGCTTTCGGCCGGGACATTTTCTACCGAAAAATGTACAAATATATAATAGCAAAGAGACCGCAACCTGGGTGGTGATTGTAATTTTAAGCTTGATGGGCAGGGCTCTGTAGGGAAAACACAACTAAATACCTCCCCTTTAAAGCGTTGTCAAGTTTTGTATGTGATATCCTGGGTTCGAATCCTGGGACAACCACATGCTTTCATTAATTATAATTGGGGTGTTCTTGGTGTTAAGGGGAGGCAGACCGTTTTTCTGGACCCCCGTCTCCCTAATGTTCTCTAGCCCCAGTAGTTTGCAGATTGTAAGAACGTTTCTTGCCCATAGTATCGTTTGGCGATTTTAACACCTTTAGTCCCATTTCGTTGTAAATTTTAAGGGAACCTCTTCGTGTTTGCCATTTAGGTGTCGTATTATTTCCTGTAGCGATGTCGACTAGCGAAGGCCTGTAATTTTAAGAAAGGAACCGGCCTATTTTGGCCGGAAAGAGAATAATGGAGGCACTAGTTTCTATCGAAACAATGTACAAAATTTATCTTGATAAGGGTATCAGGTCACTAGGGCGGGTGTTTATTAAGAACGATGTTAAAACATAATATCAAAACTAAATAGGACCCATCGGAAACTAATAGGACCACTCGGCAACTAATAGGACCACTCGGAAACTAATAGGACCACTCGGAAACGGGGATCCAGAACCCCCCCCCCACCCCCCTCCCCCCCCCTTAACGGCTTAGCCCCAATGTCGTAATACGCGGATAGGAGTCTGTTGATGTATGCCTATAATAATTCTCACCTGCCCTAATTAGTCAGAGGCATGCTGTGTAATTGGTGGATTGTATTGTATGTCATAATAAGGCCCTTCTAGGAATTGGCCACT
>CM064566.1:56172399-56217580 GCA_032716605.1 Paralithodes platypus | reverse complement strand
GGTGTGGCTCGCTCGATCTCTTCCACACATGCACGGTCTCTCTCTCTCTCTCTCTCTCTCTCTCTCTCTCTCTCTCTCTCTCTCTCTCTCTCATACACACTCTCTCTCTCATTCTGTTTTACTCGTGCGCTTAGTCACTCTTGTTGATTCGTAAGCTCTCACTCTCGTTCGTACACACACTCACTCACACATACACACTCTATTTCTCTCTCTCTCTCTTACTCGTGCGCTCCAACTGCTGTTTTTTCACTCAATTCACGTTTTCCTGACTCGTATTACTCTCACTCTTGTTCGTAGTACACACACACACACACACTCATTCACTTTCACAGACACTCTCTCTCTCACACACACACTCACACACACTCACACACACACTCACACACACACACCTCACTCTCTCTTATCATGTCACCCTCTCCCATGTCGTCCACCTCACATAATCTATCAAACTATATCCACCACCATCTTGTCATTCTCGTGTAATTAAAGTCTCCATCCATTATCTCAAAACCTCATAACACTAACGACCCATTTTCACTATTACATATCGGCCTTAATGTCGTCGCTTTACTAAATTAGACCTAGTTTAACGAGCTTACGTAAACACGATCGCCATTTTTCATTTTAGAACTTTCGATAATTTTCCGAGAAGTAATTTTTTTTGGGGGACGTCCATTTTTGGGGGGACGGTCCGGTCCATTCATCAAAACATTAGTTGGATACTTCACTTTAAGGGGGGTGACCTGCTTTTTGTTATTTCTGTCCTTTTCTCTCTTTCTCTGGCTTGTATCCATTCGGCCCCATTCAGCCAAGTATCTTAAGACGTTTATCCCCATCGCTTTCTTCCTGGCGAGCGATAGCGAGCCAGCATTATATGAAGAAATCCGGCTTCGCCGGAGAAAATTTTCTATCGAAAAATGTACAAATTTAGCCTGCTGTCAAACAAAAATAAAAATATGCTGGCTCGCTCCCGCTCGCCATGAAACAATTGACACATGGATGGGGATAAATGTATTAAAACAGTAGGCGGAATGGGGCCAAATGGATACAAGCCAGAGAAAGATAGAAAAGGACAGAACAAAAACAGGTCACCCCCCTTAAGCCTATCTAATCCGGGGTAGTCTTTTTGTTTTCATTCCCGCTGTTTCGCTTCGATTAGTTTGGCGATTATAAAACGTTTCGCTCGATTAGTTTGGCGATTATAAAACGTTTCGCTCGATTAGGTTGGCGATTATAAAAAACGTTTCGCTCGATTAGTTTGGCGATTATAAAACGTTTCGCTCGATTAGGTTTTGGCGATTATAAAACGTTTCGCTCGATTAGTTTGGCGATTATAAAACGTTTCGCTCGATTAGTTTGGCGATTATAAAACGTTTCGCTCGATTAGTTTGGCGATTATAAAACGTTTTGCTCGATTAGTTTGGCGATTATAAAACGTTTCGCTCGATTAGTTTGGCGATTATAAAACGTTTCGCTCAATTAGTTTGGCGATTATAAAACGTTTCGCTCCATTAGTTTGGCGATTATAAAACGTTTCGCTCCATTAGTTTGGCGATTATAAAACGTTTCGCTCTATTAGTTTGGCGATTATAAAACGTTTCGCTCGATTAGTTTGGCGATTATAAAACGTTTCGCACCATATCATTATTCTGGGTGAGCTCTAGCGAACTTGCAATTAAGAGGAAATCGGCCTTTGGCTGGACTTCTTTGCTCCCTAGACTGGCTGAAGGCCGGTTCCTTCTGATTTGCAGGCTCGCTATTTCTTGCTACTAAGAAAATCGACACCTAGATGGCACGAAAGGTCTTAAATTTGATAAGAAAATAGGGTGTAAGGTCTTGAAATCGACACCTAGATGGCACGAAAGGTCTTACATTTGATAAGAAAATAGGGTGTAAGGTCTTGAAATCGACACTTAGATGGCACGAAAGGTCTTACATTTGGTAAGAAAATAGGGTGTAAGATCTTGAAATCGACACCTAGATGGCACGAAAGGTCTTACATTTGATAAGAAAATAGGGTGTAAGGTCTTGAAATCGACACCTAGATGGCACGAAAGGTCTTACATATGATAAGAAAATAGGGTGTAAGGTCTTGAAATAGACACCTAGATGGCACGAAAGGTCTTACATTTGATAAGAAAATAGGGTGTAAGGTTTTGAAATCGACACCTAGATGGCACGAAAGGTCTTACATTTGATAAGAAAATAGGGTGTAAGGTCTTGAAATCGACACCTAGATGGCACGAAAGGTCTTACATTTGATAAGAAAATAGGGTGTAAGGTCTTGAAATTGACACCTAGATGGCACGAAAGGTCTTACATTTGATAAGAAAATAGGGTGTAAGGTCTTGAAATCGACACTTAGATGGCACGAAAAGTCTTAAATTTGATAAGAAAATAGGGTGTAAGGTCTTGAAATCGACACCTAGATGGCACAAAAGGTCTTACATTTGATAAGAAAATAGGGTGTAAGGTCTTGAAATCGACACTTAGATGGCACGAAAGGTCTTACATTTGATAAGAAAATATGGTGTAAGGTCTTGAAATCGACACCTAGATGGCACGAAAGGTCTTACATTTGATAAGAAAATAGGGTGTAAGGTCTTGAAATCGACACCTAGATGGCACGAAAGGTCTTACATTTGATAAGAAAATAGGGTGTAAGGTCTTGAAATCGACACTTAGATGGCACGAAAGGTCTTACATTTGATAAGAAAATAGGGTGTAAGGTCTTGAAATCGACACCTAGATGGCACGAAAGGTCTTAAATTTGATAAGAAAATAGGGTGTAAGGTCTTGAAATCGACACCTAAATGGCACGAAAGGTCTTAAATTTGATAAGAAAATAGGGTGTAAGGTCTTGAAATCGACAAACTAATGGGGCTAAGGTTTGAAATTGTTCTTTCTTCTCGCTTAAGGGGAGGTCTCCACTTGAGGGATTTTTTTCTTGACCCCTTTCTCCCTCATGTTTAGCCCCATTTCTTTTGATATTATAAAATGTTTGCCCCATTAGTTTAGCGATTTTAAGAATTTTCACCCCATATTAAAACCTTTCGTGCCATATAGGTGTCGATTTTATCCTGGCGAGCGATAGCGAGCCTGTATTTTAAGAGGAACCGGCTTTCGGCCGGGACATTTTTCTACCGAAAAATGTACAAATATATCTAGAAAGAGACTCAAGGGGGTGTAATTTTAAGCTTGATGGAGGTCTAGGGAACAAACTAAATACCTCCCCTTAAAGCGTGTAAGTTTTGTATGTGATATCCTGGGTTCGAATCCTGGGACAACCACATGCTTTCATTAATTATATTTGGGGTGTTCTTGGTGTTAAGGGGAGGCAGACCGTTTTTCTGGACCCCCTTCTCCCTAATGTTTAGCCCCACTAGTTTTGAGATTGTAAGACGTTTGGCCCATTAGTTTGGCGATTTTAACACCTTTCGTCCCATTTCGTTGTAAATTTTAAGACCTTTCGTGCCATTTAGGTGTCGATTATTTCCTGGCGATCGATAGCGAGCCTGTAATTTTAAGAAGAACCGGCCTTTGGCCGGGAAATGTTTCTATCGAAAAATGTACAAATTTATCTTGGAGGGAGGTCTAGGGGGTGTTTATTAAGAACGATGTTAAACATAATATCAAAACTAATAGGACCACTCGGAAACTAATAGGACCACTCGGAAACTAATAGGACCACTCGGAAACTAATAGGACCACTCGGAAACGGGGATCCAGAACCCCCCCCCCCCTCCCCCCCCCTTAACTGCTTAGCCCCAATGTCGTAATAGCGGAGAGGAGTCTGTTGATGATGCCTATAATAATCTCACCTGCCTAATTATTCAGCATGCTGTGTAATTGGTGGATGTATGTCATAATAAGCCCTTCTAGGAATTGGCCACTTACGATTTAATAATATTGAAGTTAGGGAGTTTTTGACAGTTTTTGACAGCTTGGTGGAGGTCTAGAGAGGAAACTGAGAAAACAATACAAATATGAAACAATGAGAAAAGACCATATGATGGAGTCGAATTTCTATACAAAGCTTATCCTTCCTAAGCTGCATAAAATCGTTTAATAATAGCCGCAATATAGTGGAAAGGGACGTCACCGGGACTAAAGGGGTTAATGTTCTTGTCTGCCTGTGTTAGTAGTAGTAGTGGTGTGGTTAATCGATAGTGAGGTGAGGGGCTGTTTATGGGTTATATTACTGTGGGTGTGTGAGAGAGGGAGAGAGAGGTGAGGGGCTGTTTATGGGTTATATTACTGTGTGTGTGTGTGTGAGAGAGAGAGGTGAGGGGCTGTTTATGGGTTATATTACTGTGGGTGTGTGTGTGAGAGAGAGAGGTGAGGGGCTGTTTATGGGTTATATTACTGTGGGTGTGTGTGTGTGAGAGAGAGAGGTGAGGGGCGTTTATGGGTTATATTACTGTGGGTGTGTGTGTGAGAGAGAGAGGTGAGGGGCTGTTTATGGGTTATATTACTGTGGGTGTGTGTGTGAGAGAGAGAGGTGAGGGGCTGTTTATGGGGTGTGGCTGTTTATGGGTTATATTACTGTTTATGTGTGTGAGAGAGAGAGAGAGGTGAGGGGCTGTTTATGGGTTATATTACTGTGTGTGAGAGAGAGAGAGGTGAGGGGCTGTTTATGGGTTATATTACTGTGGGTGAGAGAGAGAGAGAGAGAGGTGAGGGGCTGTTTATGGGTTATATTACTGTGTGTGAGAGAGAGAGAGAGGTGAGGGGCTGTTTATGGGTTATATTACTGTGTGTGAGAGAGAGAGAGAGAGAGGTGAGGGGCTGTTTATGGGTTATATTACTGTGTGTGTGAGAGAGAGAGAGAGAGAGGTGAGGGGCTGTTTATGGGTTATATTACTGTGGGTGAGAGAGAGAGAGAGAGAGAGGTGAGGGGCTGTTTATGGGTTATATTACTGTGGGTGAGAGAGAGAGAGTGAGAGTGAGAGAGGTGACGGGCTGTTTATGGGTTATATTACTGTGGGTGAGAGAGAGAGAGAGAGAGAGGTGAGGGGCTGTTTATGGGTTATATTACTGTGTGTGAGAGAGAGAGAGAGAGGTGAGGGGCTGTTTATGGTGTGTGAGAGAGAGAGGTGAGGGGCTGTTTATGGGTTATATTACTGTAGGTGTGTGAGAGAGAGAGAGAGAGAGGTGAGGTGCTGTTTATGGGTTATATTATTGTTTATGTGTGAGAGAGAGAGAGAGAGAGAGAGAGAGAGAGAGAGAGAGAGAGAGAGAGGGGGGGGGGGGGAGGGGGGGGGGGGGAGAGAGAGAGAGAGAGTGAGTGAGAGTGACAGAGAGAGAGAGGGAGAGAGAGAACGAAATAAAACGAGGTGGGCCCCTTAAAGGTAACCTGGCATAAATTCGTAACTCTGCCTTTCTATAAATTTGCATAGCCAATGTCTGTCTCAATTAACCCTCTGACGTCCGTAGACCCTTCCTAATCTGAATAAAATCGTCTAATAATAGCCAGGAAACGGGACAGAAATGGGTAATCGGATCTTGAACAGGTTATCAGGTCAATGGGTCATGCCTGTCGTTAGGTTTCCGGACATCTCAACCAGTAGACCATTTCAACCAGTAGCTCTCAACCAGTGCCAAATCAACCAAGACCAACCAAACCAGTGCCAAAATATAGTACTAACCTAACCTAACCTAACCGTATTGGTTGATTTGGTACTGGTTGAGAGCTACTGGTTGAAATGGTCTACTGGTTGAGTTAGGGGAGACTGACCGTTTGTTTGGTCTATTAATTCATTTGTTCATATATTTTTTTAGTTTCCTCCCTAGACCTCCATCAAGCTTATAACCCCCCAGACCCCCCTTCAACATAAATTTGTACATTTTTCGGTAAAAAAAAATCCCGGCCTGCCGGATCCTCTTAAAATTGCAGGCTCGCCATCGCTCGCCAGGAAATAATCGACACCTAAATGGCACGAAAGGGCTTAAAATTGACAACGAAATGGGGCGAAAGGTGTTAAAATCGCCAAACTAATGGGCCGAACGTCTTATAATCTTAAAACTAGTGGGGCTAAACATTAGGGAGAAGGGGGTCCAGAAAAACGGTCTGCCTCCCCTTAATTGTCCGGTCACCCTGTCGTTCATAATGCTTCCCCGAGTGTCTTACGTAATGTGGATATAGTCCGTATAATTATATTTGGCCTTGGCATACTCTTCTAACATGAGGTATATGCCTTCGATTACTGGTGTGAGTGGGTTAGTGTATGAGTGTTAGTGAGGGAGGGGTGTGTGAGTGATGGAGAGAGGTGGAGGA
Organism: Paralithodes platypus; assembly: GCA_032716605.1. Lineage (NCBI taxonomy): Eukaryota > Metazoa > Arthropoda > Malacostraca > Decapoda > Lithodidae > Paralithodes > Paralithodes platypus. Next base: position 56,211,300 of record CM064566.1, on the reverse strand, counting down.
AGTGAGAGGGAGGGGGAGGGAGTGAGAGGGAGGGAAGGGAGTAAGAGGGAAGGAAACATAAGGAAGGGGGAAAGGTGAGTAGTGAGACTAATGAGTTAATAAGAGGGCGGACAGTGAGTGACAGGTAAGAGGGGGGAAGGGAGAGGGAGGGGAGGAAGTGAGAGGGAGGGGGAGGGGTGGGAGTGAGGGGGAGGAGGGGGGAGGGGGGGGGGGGAGGGGGGGAGTGAGGAGGGAGAGGGGGTATTGAGAAGGAGGGAGAGGGAGTGAGTGAGAGGAAGGAGGAGGGATGGGGAGGGCGTAGTGAGAAGGAGGGAGAGGGAGTGAGTGAGAGGAAGGGGGAGGGAGTGAGAGGGAGGGGGAGGGCGTAGTGAGAAGGAGGGAGAGGGAGTGAGTGAGAGGAAGGAGGAGGGATGGGGAGGGGGTAGTGAGAAGGAGGGAGAGGGAGTGAGTGAGAGGAAGGGGGAGGGAGTGAGTGAAAGGAAGGGGGAGGGGGTAGTGAGAAGGAGAGGGAGGGGGTAGTGAGAGGGAGAGGGAGAGGGAGGGAGGAGGAGATACATGAGTATTGACGGAGTAAGTGGGAAGTAGTATTTGAAAGTGAAAGGTAATAGTGTGAGAGTACAACGGAAATCAAGCAACAACAAGTCTTGTGACCCCTCTAGGTTACTTTTTCTCTAAGTTACTGCAGTTGTATCACCCAACAGTTTCTCAGAGAGGATATGATAAAGGGTAAATTAAATTAAGTTAATCAAATAACAATACAGTACTAAGGAAATAATTTATTCATTTACAAATGCAGTCTTCCTTGGGTTTCGGGCAAAGTGTGTGTCTAGGCGAACTTTAAAAGAATCAACGGTGTTGCAGTCTATAACATCTCGGGGAAGCCCATTCCACAGATTGACAACTCAATTCAAGAAGAAGTTCTTAGATTCATAGGAATTAAATGATTTACGAGTTATTTGTTAACCATTTCCCCTTGTGTAATTTGACTGGTTGATTGTAAAGTACTTACTGCAGTTCAAATTGTAAAGTACTTACTGCAGTTCAAATTGTAAAGTACTTACTGCAGTTCAAATTGTAAAGTACTTACTGCAGTCCAAATTGTAAAGTACTTACTGCAGTTCAAATTGTAAAGTACTTACTGCAGTTCAAATTATCGATGCCTTTGATGATCTTGAAAACTTGAATTAAGTCACCTCTTAATCTCCGCTGTGTTAGGGGGAAAAAAAAAAAATCTCAAGACGCTCTTCATATGGTTTGCTCCTTAAACACGGTATCATTTTGGTAACTCTACGTTGTGAGAGTGATAAGAGGGTTACGATTGTGTGGGAGAGAAACAAGGTTGTATGTGTGTGTGTGTGTGAGAAAGAGAGAGAGAGAGAGAGAGAGAGTGAGTGAGTGAGTGAGTGAGTGAGAGCGAGTAGTGTGGAAAAGATCGAAGGCTGTGATGAAGCAGCAACTAATGAATATTTTAATATGTTAGACCCACCACCTCCAACACTACCACCACCACCACCACCACCCCCACCAGTGTCAAACATGCAACATCCGTACCCCCTCCCCCCATCTCTCTCTCTCTCTCTCTCTCTCTCTCTCTCTCTCTCTCTCTCTCTCTCTCTCTCTCTCTCTCTCTCTCTCTCTCTCTCTCTCACATACATCCTTGTTTCTCTCTCATACAATCGCAACCCTCTTTTCTGTCTCACTATCACAAACTTTCTGTCACTCTCACTCTCTCTCCCTCTCCCCCCCACCCCCCCTCTCTCTCTCTTACACAAACACACACCCACACACACACACACATACATCCTTGTTTCTCTCTCATACAGCAACCCTCTTTTCTGTCTCACTATCACAAACTTTCTGTCACTCTCACTCTCTCTCCCTCTCCCCCCCCCTCTCTCTCTCTCTTACACACACACACACACACACACACACACACATCCTTGTTTCTCTCTCATACAGCAACCCTCTTTTCTGTCTCACTATCACAAACTTTCTGTCACTCTCACTCTCTCTCCCTCTCTCTCCCCCCCTCTCTCTCTCTCTACACACACACACACACACACACACACACACACACACACACACATACATCCTTGTTTCTCTCTCATACAGCAACCCTCTTTTCTGTCTCACTATCACAAACTTTCTGTCACTCTCACTCTCTCTCCCTCTCCCCCCCCCCTCTCTCTCTCTTACACACACACACACACACACACACCCACACACACACACACATACATCCTTGTTTCTCTCTCATACAGCAACCCTCTTTTCTGTCTCACTATCACAAACTTTCTGTCACTCTCACTCTCTCTCCCTCTCTCCCCCCCCCTCTCTCTCTCTCTTACACACACACACACACACACACACACACACACACACACATACATCCTTGTTTCTCTCTCATACAGCAACCCTCTTTTCTGTCTCACTATCACAAACTTTCTGTCACTCTCACTCTCTCTCCCTCTCTCCCCCCCCCTCTCTCTCTCTCTTACACACACACACACACACACACACACACACACACACACACATACATCCTTGTTTCTCTCTCATACAGCAACCCTCTTTTCTGTCTCACTATCACAAACTGCGTTCAATGCTGGTGCCCTTATTACCAAAAAGACATAAACAAGCTAGAACGAGTTCAACGTAGAGTTACCAAAATGATACCTAGCCTAAAGAACAAACAATACGAAGAGCGTCTTAGAGAATTAAATCTATTTCCTTTAACCCAGCGCAGATTAAGAGGTGACTTAATTCAAGTGTTCAAAATCATCAAAGGCATCGACAATATGAACTGTAGTAAGTACTTCACTATCGACCAATCTAATTACACGCGGGGAAACGGTTGCAAAATTATTGGTAAATCTTTTAACTCACACGAATCTAAGAATTTCTTCTTCAATCGAGTTGTCAACTTGTGGAATGGGCTTCCCCGAGACGTTATAGACTGCAGCACCGTTGATTCATTTAAATTCCGCCTAGACAAATATCTCGCATCAAACGTGCGACTGACTGCGTTTGTAAATGAATAACTTTATCCTCCCCTCAGTTACTAACCCATATGTCCCCTGCTAACTTCCTAGTCCTGCCACGTTAGTGGCAGGGCAGTAGTTCCCTTTCCAATGTTCCCTTACCCACTCTAAACCACTGTTTGGACACTTGATCCTCAGTGTTTTGGAGGACAAGCAGCCTAGAAGGGTCACTAGATCTGTTGTTGCTTGATTTCCTTTGTACTCCTTTGTACTTTGTACACACATACACACACACACACACACACCCACACATACATCCTTGTTTCTTTCTCATACAGCAACCCTCTTTTCTGTCTCACTATCACAAACTTTCTGTCACTCTCACTCACTCTCCCTCTCCCCCCTCTCTCTCTCTCTCTCTCTCTCTCTCTCTCTCTCTCTCTCTCTCTCTCTCTCTCTCTCTCTCTCTCTCTCTCTCTCTCTCTCTCTCTCATTCGTTTATATGTCATCGCCCCAGCTAGCATTTTCTATTTCATTCATCGTGTCCATTATTTAACTTGACATTTAATTATTTTCTCTCTTCCCAAAATAATGTCTTGTTCTGCCTACAAACTTCATCTTTCAGTAATTCTTCTTCATTTTTTTCTAGTTTTTCCTTGCTATCTATCTACCAATAAATCTATCTATCTATCTAACTATCTATCTATCTATTTATATCTTTCAAGTGCCTATTTAACCCCTTCAGCACGATGATGTATTTTTACCTTTGACCTGACCTAGCCTAACCTAACCTGAACTGACCTAGCCTAACCTAGCCTGACCTAGACTTTCCTAACCTGAATTAAAAATCCTAATCTACCTAACCTAACCTAACCTGACCTAAGCTGTTAAAGATTGTGGCTGTTTAGGACTGTGGCCGTTTAAGATTGTGGCCGTTTTAACCTAATTTCCTTATACTTTTTCCTATTAATTTGGTTTGTTTATTCTCCGCTGCCATCTATAAATAAATGATTCACCCCTATTTACAAGGCTAGGAATCCTCCTCCCCTTGTAAATTTCTCCTACTCATCGAGGCAGAGAACGGAGTGAGGGAACGCGAAAGTGGTCCCGGACCCTGAGAATTAGAACCCTTGAATGTTGTTTCTGTTCGGGCTCTGTCTCGAGTCGGCCACCCCCAGGATTGGGGTATGTGCCTGAGTATATACATACGTACATAATTATTTGCTATGCATATTCCCTTCTCCTCCTGGTCCGCTAGTTCACATTTTCTTTTATTATAACCTCCCTCTCTATATAAGCTCTCTATAAACTCTCTATATAAGCTCTCTATAAACTCTCTGTATAAGCTTTCTATAAGCTTTCTATAAACTCTGTATAAGCTTTCTATAAGCTCTCTATATACTCTCTGTATAAGCTTTCTATAAACTCTATATATAAGCTCTCTATAAACTCTCTATATAAGATCTCTATAAACTCTGTATAAGCTTTCTATAAGCTTTCTATAAACTCTCTGTATAAGCTCTCTATAAACTCTCTATATACTCTCTGTATAAGCTCTCTATAAACTCTCTGTATAAGCTTTCTATAAACTCTATATATAAGCTTTCTATAAACTCTCTATATAAGCTCTATAAACTCTCTGTATAAGCTCTATAAACTTTATATAAGCTCTATATAAACTCTGTATAAGCTTTCTATAAGCTTTCTATAAACTCTCTGTATAAGCTCTATAAACTCTCTATATAAGCTCTATAAACTCTATAAGCTCTATATAAATTCTCTGTATAAGCTCTCTATAAACTCTATATAAGCTCTATATAAACTCTCTATATAAGCTCTCTATAAACTCTCTGTATAAGCTCTCTATAAACTCTCTATATAAGCTCTATAAACTCTCTGTATAAGCTCTATAAACTCTCTATATAAGCTCTCTATAAACTCTCTGTATAAGCTCTCTATAAACTCTCTATATAAGCTCTCTATAAACTCTCTATATAAGCTCTCTATAAACTCTCTGTATAAGCTCTCTATAAACTCTCTGTATAAGCTCTCTATAAACTCTCTATATAAGCTCTATAAACTCTATATAAGCTCTCTATAAACTCTCTGTATAAGCTCTCTATAAACTCTCTATATAAGCTCTATAAACTCTCTGTATAAGCTCTATAAACTCTCTATATAAGCTCTCTATAAACTCTCTATATAAGCTCTTTATAAACTCTCTGTATAAGCTCTCTCTATAAGCTCTCTACATTCTTGTCATACACTCCTCTGTCTCTGTCCTTCCCGCCTATTAAATAATAGCTCTTTTTCCCGGTTCCCTTGTCTTAACCTCCCCTCCCTTTTATCTAGCTAATATGTCCCTGCTAAATTATTGCAGTAATTCCATGCAATTACACAATGCAACCGAGGCCTTTAACTTACGCATAACTAATAATTTCGGCCCAAAATAGCGGTGGACACGTATCAAGAGAGAAAGGAAAACTCGCACGCCATTGGTTCATATCTGCACGAACAGCCAATAGGAATGTCGATACAAGCCAGGGAAAGAGAGAAAAGGAGAGAAAGATAAAACAAGCCGGTGACCCCCCTTAATTGCAAGACAGATTAGTAGACGATAGCTAAACAAATCCTGTATGCAATAGAAGACAACACGATTATTAAATGGAGGTATATTCAACTGATTTACTAGGGTTGCAGAAACTTTAGTTGGGTTATCACGTACTGTACACGCACTAGATACTCAGATACTCCGACCACACAGACCTTATGGTCCCTACTAGGTTGTCCGGCCTTAGTACTACTAGACAGTTTATAGTTGGAGAATATGACAGCAAAGTGGAAGGCTCTCTCCCCATCTTCTCCTCCCTCCGGCTGAGAAGCCGTAAGCTAATGGGTAAGGAAATGCCCACAAGAAAAGTTTTCATAGGAGTATAGAAATAAATTAGGCTGAAAGGGAATTACACTTACATACCTACATACTCATTCATATTAATCCAATCTAGTATTGGATAAATCAATATAGGAGAGAGAGAGAGAGAGAGTAATTGGAAATAGTTCAACCTCACGCTAATATAATATTTACATTCTCTGCCCTTTCAATTTCTAACTAGGTCACATTGGGAAGCGAAATACCAGGAACCAGTCTTAAAAATCAGTTGCTTTGGGGTTAGATTGTATGAAAAGAAATATGATCATGTTAATTGTATATATTATTATTATTATTATTATTATTATTATTATTATTATCAATGGTATAAGGAGATGGTTTAGTTTGCTCTCTAAACCTCCATCAAACTTTTAAAAAAAAACCCACAAGACCCCACTTTGATATAAATTTGTACATTTTTCGGTAGAAAAATGTCTCATCCGAAGGCCAATTCCTCTTCATATACAGGCTCGCTATTGCTCGCCAAGAAAAAAATCGACACCTATATGCCACAAAATTTCTTAATATTGGCAAAGACATGGTGGGGCAAAAGGTCTGAAAATCGCCAAACTAATGGGGCGAATGTCTTGAAATCTCATAAATAATAGGGCTAGGCATAAGGGAGAAGGGGGTCCAGAAAAACGGTCTGTTTCCCCTTAACCTAATCAGAGCTCACAGGGAAAGAAAGTAACAACATAGATCGAACACCTTCCAGTTTAGGTACCGGTATGTCACGTGCTGTTCAACATTACCCTTGCTAGATGTAATTCATTCTTAGCACGTTGGTATTATCCTTGATGAGGTGCGTGTGCGTGTGTGTGTGTGTGTGTTGGTGTGAGAGTATGTGAAGGTCAGCTGTGTGTGTTGGTGTGTGTGTGTTGGTGTGAGAGTATGTGAAGGTCAGCTGTGTGTGTGTTGGTGTGAGAGTATGTGAAGGTCAGCTGTGTGGTGTGTGTGTGTTGGTGTGAGAGTATGTGAAGGTCAGCTGTGTGTGTGTTGGTGTGAGAGTATGTGAAGGTCAGCTGTGTTGGTGTGAGAGTATGTGAAGGTCAGCTGTGTGTGTGTGTTGGTGTGAGAGTATGTGAACGTCAGCTGTGTGTTGGTGTGAGAGTATGTGAAGGTCAGCTGTGTGTGTGTGTTGGTGTGAGAGTATGTGAAGGTCAGCTGTGTGTGTGTGTGTGTGTTGGTGTGATAGTATGTGAAGGTCAGCTGTGTGTGTGTTGGTGTGAGAGTATGTGAAGGTCAGCTGTGTGTGTGTGTTGGTGTGAGAGTATGTGAAGGTCAGCTGTTGGTGTGTGTGTGTGTGTGTGTTGGTGTGAGAGTATGTGAAGGTCAGCTGTGTGTGTGTGTGTTGGTGTGAGAGTATGTGAAGGTCAGCTGTGTGTGTGTGTTGGTGTGAGAGTATGTGAAGGTCAGCTGTGTGTGTTGGTGTGAGAGTATGTGAAGGTCAGCTGTGTGTGTGTGTTGGTGTGAGAGTATGTGAAGGTCAGCTGTTGGTGTGTGTGTGTGTGTGTGTGTGTGTGTATTGGTGTGAGAGTATGTGAAGGTCAGCTGTGTGTGTTGGTGTGAGAGTATGTGAAGGTCAGCTGTGTGTGTTGGTGTGAGAGTATGTGAAGGTCAGCTGTGTGTGTGTGTGTGTGTGTTGGTGTTTGTGTGTGTGTGTGTTGGTGTGAGAGTATGTGAAGGTCAGCTGTTGGTGTGTGTGTGTGTGTGTGTGTGTATGTATGTGTTGGTGTGAGAGTATGTGAAGGTCAGCTGTGTGTGTTGGTGTGAGAGTATGTGAAGGTCAGCTGTGTGTGTTGGTGTGAGAGTATGTGAAGGTCAGCTGTGTGTGTTGGTGTGAGAGTATGTGAAGGTCAGCTGTGTGTGTGTGTTGGTGTGAGAGTATGTGAAGGTCAGCTGTTGGTGTGTGTGTGTGTGTGTATGTGTTGGTGTGAGAGTATGTGAAGTCAGCTGTGTGTGTTGGTGTGAGAGTATGTGAAGGTCAGCTGTGTGTGTGTGTGTTGGTGTTTGTGTGTGTGTGTGTGTTGGTGTGTGAGTATGTGAAGGTCAGCTGTGTGTGTGTGTGTGAGAGAGCGAGAGATTATCCGTAATAATTACAGCATATCATGGATGATATTCCAAGTGTAGTAAATAAGCTTATAAAGTTCAAATAATTAGTACATTGGTATTAGCGTAATTAGTTTAATATGCATAGTCAATGGAGAGAGAGAGAGTGAGTGAGAGAGTGAGAGTGTGTGAGAGTGAGTGTGAGAGTCGGGGAGGGGTGGGGGAGGGTTGATAGGGAGAATCTACTTAATTTTCATTACTCAACAAATTACTAAACGAATTATCTAATAAACGTAAAATAAGTCCTTCCAATTACTTACATCTAAATATAGCCACTTTAATGACACCTGACAATTAAACCACCACCAACAACAACAACAACAACACCACCACCAACAACAACAACAACAATATACTCCACTTCACTCTCATCTGGTTAATGTGCTCCATCCGGATATTATTTTATGTAATAATTATCTCATTCACTGGTAATCATACAGGTAAAACGTAATAAGCGGAGGAGGCGTTACGGTCGGGCAGTGACGTCACAAGGTCCGGTGTCCTTATTAGCTTTACATCAACAACCCGTCAATAACTAAAGAAGAAGAAGAAGAGCAGGTTAATTTCGGCAGTCGTAATACTGTATTTCGCATTTGAAACTGACCAAACATGTAAATTTCCAAGAATGATTATATTACATAGTACGAATATATTATCGCAATTAAGGGGGGTGACCTGTTTTTGTTCTGTCCTTTTCTATCTTTCTCTGGCTTGTATCCATTTGGCCCCATTCAGCCTACTGTTTTAAGACGTTTATCCCCATCCAGGTGTCAATTTCTTACTGGTGAACGGTAGCGAGCCAGCATATTTTTTATTTTTGTTAGACAGCAGGCTAAATTTGTACATTTTTCGATAGAAAAATTTCTCCGGCGAAGCCGGATTTCTTCATATAATGCTGGCTCGCTATCGCTCGTCAGGAAGAAATCGACACCTAGATGGGGATAAACGTCTTAAAATAGTTGGCTGAATGGGGCCGAATGGATACAAGCCAGAGCAAGAGAGAAAAGGACAGAAATAACAAAAAGCAGGTCAGCCCCCTTAATACAAAATATATACTCATACATTAGAGATATGATGGGCCGAAATTGTGGTCATGTGGTTGAAATCTCGTTGATACAGAGCATTTCACAAACGAATGTTGATGCAATTATGGCTGTACTGTACTTCGCAATTGTATGTAGAAGTACAAATATAATCATAGATCGCTGTACAACCACAATGACACTAGTACATTTTTTTTTTTTTTTTGTACATTTTCAATTAACCCCTTCTGTACCGTGACGTCTATTTAACGATATTCTAGTTTAATTTAGACGGTTTTATTCAGTTTAAAAAGGGCCTTAAGCATGAAGTAACAGGTTTCGAACTATCTCACTCAACCCTTTTTACTACCACAAATCCTTCTTAAGTTACACAACATCGTCTATATGTAGCTAGAATAGAATAAGAAAGTCCACTCGCCGGTACAGAAGGGGTTAAGGCTGTCCTGTAAGTATTTTGTTTACAATGCATAACTCTCGTTGGTGTTGCCGCATTCGTATGTAAACAAACTACAGAGGTTTCGTACCTGTGTCAATATAGAAAGTAATTATTTATTATTTTGCTTTATCATATATTGATTGTGAGAACCGTCATATTAGGAGTTACTAATTACGGTTAAATATTCACATTACTAATTGAATTTGCATGCAGAGTGAATTGACCACTTGCGAGTTTCAGGCTATAAGGAAGTTGGAGCTGTAAAATCGATATTAAACAGAAATACAATTATAATGTAGGTTTCTGATGGATAGAAAGTACGCTGAATATTTCGTTATGTATACATAAATGTACTACAACCTTATTTTAGCTGTTAATTCTGTTAAATATGGATGTCTACGGCTCCAACTTCCTTATAGCCAGAAACTCGCAAGTGGTCAAATACCAGCCAAGCGGTAATAAAATTGTGTCTTGACCGTAATTTCCTTTCTGTTAATAGATACACAATATTTATAATCTATAGCCAACCTCATAAGCTATTTTTTCCTCGCAAATACCGGTACATAAAAGTAATTTAGTTATCCCATCTTTAGCCATTTTCTGTAAATTGATACATTACAGAAAACGCTCGAGATCAGGGTTACCTAAAACATTTTTTGCTAGGCCCTAATTGTAAGATACAATTATGGGTTTTCGCAGCATTTATCCCTTTCATTATATCATTATGGTATATATTATGCGTTTATTCTATATATATACTTTATAATTTGAGTCTTTCATGTTTAGTGTACTTTTGACAACAACTATATTGTCATCAAAGTGCTAATCAATTAATCATAAACAAAAATCATATTTTTTAAGGGTAGGTTTTTGCTATATTCTGGGCACCTTTCTCCCTCATGCTTAACCTCAGTAGTTTTGAGATTTAAACATAATTTCCCATTATTTAGGCGATGTTAAGACCCTAACGCCATTTCTTTGTAAATGTTGTTTCTTTTTGTGCCATTTAGGTGTTGTTTTTATCCCGGCGACCAATAGCGACCCTGTAATTAAGGGGGAACAGAAAAACGTACAATGTATTTTTAATGTTCAGCTTGTGCTATGACACATTTGAACCTTGTAATGCATTATGTATTTTTATTGGTATTGATAGTTCTAAAATAGTCAGGTCAGGTCTGGTGAAGGGATTGAGGGATAAGCCTTTACAACTGCACCTCGTAGCTACTTTCTATTATTCTATTTTCTGAAGAGTGTAGAGAGGGGAGAAGGGGTGTTGGAGAGAGAGGAAGTTGTTGGAGTGGCTTTGTTATGTGTGTGTGTGTATATATATATATATATATATATATATATATATATATATATTATATAATATATATATATATATATATATATATATATATATATACTGTATATAAGTATACTTCTTTCTATCTTGCTTTTATACATCCACTTTTTCTAACCATATTTATCCACTCTCTAATACGTCCCCCCCCCCCCCCCTCAATAATTTAACGCGCTTACTATGCTAACACTGCCAGGCAGGCAGACATCAAGGATTATCCAATATCATCAAGAAACGACTGAGGTCTTTTGGTGTATCCCTTCTTGGGGGATTAAGTTAACTGGGAAAAGAGGGAGCAAAAAGTGGAAAAGTAACTGAATTCGAGCAGCACAGATTATTTTTAGGGGCTAGATTATAATAACTTAATTTCTAAGACCGAACCTGTTTAAGTAATTAAGTCATTTGTCACCTTTGTCGCATTTAGTAGCAAATTCCGTGGTCCAGAATAACCTTCATGGGGCGACATACAGTAGATAGCCATGTTGAATTATTGTGGTGATATACGTGTGTGTTCGTGTATGAGCGTATATGCATATACTGTATGTATTTTTGCAAATATGGGTGTGGGTATATATGGGTGCTTATGTGTTACTGTGTATGTGGGAGAGAGAACATTTGTGTCTGTGCATGTGTTTGTGTTAGTGTGTGTTTGTGTGTGTGTGTAAAATAGAGAGAGGGAGAGTGTGTTTGTGTGTGAATTAAGAGAATGATCCCTACAATCACCGTCCATATTTGGCTCGGGCAAGACAAATGACCGTAACATACCGTCCTAAATACAGGGCTTATGACAAGGTGATGGAAATACACAGCCTAAGCCGCTAGGGTACACCAACCAATTTGTACGCGGCGACCCATTAGCACGCGATAAGGATTATATTAAGCACCAAACCAAAAATGAGTCAAGTTAGATTAAGGGGAGTAAGGCATCCAGCAATAGATAGATAGATAGATGATCTTATAATTTCATTAGTTTCCTCCCTAGACCTCCATCAAGCTTAAAAATAAAAACCCACGACCCTCCTTCAAGATAAATTTGTACATTATATTTTTTGATAGAACAATGTCCCGGCCGAAGGCCGTTTCCTGTTAAATTACAGGCTTGCTATAGCTCGCCAGGTAAAAATCGACACCTGAGTAATACGAAAAGTCTAAATGTTGACAAATAAATGGGGCGAAAGGTCTTATAGCCTAATCGTCAAACTAATGGGCCGAACGTCTTATAATCTGAAAACTAATGAGGCTAAACATGAGGAAGAAGGGGAACCAGAAAATCGGCCAGTCTCTCCTTTAAAAATTTGCGTCATAATACACCTTAATTAACCCTTTCAGTGTGGGCTTATTTCTGCTATAATAGGTTAATTCAGGCACTCCTGATTGCTTAAGCAAGTGCCTGAAAAACATTAAATGTTTGTTGTATAAAATTATAAGAAAATAACTTTAAAATGTCACCAGAACGAGCTTCGTAGCGAGTGGGATTCACTCGCAGTGCTACCAAAGAGATCGGCAATATTCGCTAATTATTAGCAATGTTGCACTACATTTGCCTTTAGCAGCGCTGCATATACCTCACATGAGATGGAGTGAGACTCTTAGTGGCCCAGCAGATGTGCTGGAGAGCGGACGGGAGCCTGCCGCTCTCCCGCTCACTCGCACTCGTCTCCATAGGCTTTAATGGGCTTTAAATTGCAGTAAGTTGTCATGGCATTCCTGATCGGGTCCTGCAATGTACATTTTGATATTAAAGATAGCAAATAGGATAGTAATAGGATAGTAAAACAGCCTTCTTAGTTATGTTATTGTCTTGTTACTAGCAACAAGGAAGTAGTCACACCTTTACAACATGAACAAATATTTTGGGCTCCACTCTGGCAACACTTGACATGGCACTTCTGTCGCAATACTAGATATGGCGCCACTGTCGTAATACTAGACATGGCACCACTGTCGTAATATTAGACATGGCACCATTGTCATAACACTAGACATGGCACCACTGTCGTAATATTAGACATGGCACCATTGTCATACCACTAGACATGACACCACTGTCGTAACACTAGACATGGCACCACGGTCGTAACATTAAACAATGCACCACTGTCATAACACTAGACGTGGCACCACTGTCGTAACACTAGACGTGGCACCACTGTCGTATAGCACTCCTAACTAAACTGTACCAGTAGGTTTCTCATGCTATGAACATCTTCCCTTTTAGTATTAAAGTTGCTTTTCCTTCCTAAATTATGTACTGGTCAATATAATATCATCACACTCCTTCACTATATTTTGCATTCCCGTTTGTTTATTTTGTTTTGTTTCTCTCATATGTGCGGTACAGCACTACAGTTGGTTTAATTTCAGCTAACGGTAAATTGCATTATCCTCATCTTGATTACTCAACTATTACAAAGATGTTATTGTGAAATACGTTGTTATTTATAAATAACGTAGTATTTTATATGATAGAGACAAACTACTTTCTTATTGTTCTATTAAGTATCGAATAATCAGCTGCTAAGAGATTCAATTTACCCTCCGCTGAAACAAAACAGACTATATTTAAATGTTTAGATTTGCTTCCCATTCAGGAAATATCTTTCTTGTTATTCCATCTCTGGAACATCACCACATAGGATACTACAAGGATTGCTATAAAACAACTACCGTGGAGTTAATGTGTACGTTATCCGAATGTACACTCTCACTAGATATAATATTATTCGCTACTGTTTTATTAGCTCATTAAATTGAATTTTGGGAAGTGATAGTGGGACCTACCATATATCTTTCCCTCTTCCTATGACTTAAATTGCTTCAAACTCCGTGTATCCAGGCATTTTGGCTCGAACGTCCCTTGATTTTGGCCCTGTCACTCTTTCAACTATGGGGGAGGCACTCGCTATAGGCAGTTCTACCTTTTGCCTCCCTCAATCACATAGAAAAAAACAAAACATAAACAATATATATATATATATATATATATATATATATATATATATATATATATATATATATATATATACCGTTCCTACTTCCTAGCACCATAATATTTCAATTCCTTCCCACAATTGGCACAACTGTATCAATTTTCTCCTAGAATGGAGCTTATCCAATACAAATATATTATCTATCTATTGCCGGACGCCTTACTCCCATTGAGGGTGGCCATACACAAAATGCCCCAAAGCGGACCTATCCCCCGTCAGAAGGACAACCCGTGACAGTTTATTCAAGGCCTAACCGGATTGTTATTTCACAAATGTTATCCATTGAGACATATTTGCAGTAAACCCAGTTAAGGGGAGATTTCCACCTGGAGGATTTTTTCTGGACCCCTTTCTCCCTCATGTTTAGGCCCCATTGCTTTTGAGATTTTAAGACATTCGGCTCATAAGTTTGGCGATGTTAAGAACCCTCGCCCCATTTCTGTCAATTTTAAGACCATTCGTGCCATTTAGGTGTCGATTTTTTCCTGGCGAGCCAAAGCGAGCCTGTAATTTAAGGGGAACCGGCCTTCGGCCGGGAAATTTTTCTACCGAAAAATGTACAAATTTATCTTGAAAGGGGGTCTAGGGGGAGTAATTTTAAGCTTAATGGAAAGCTAGGGAAACAACTAAAAACCTCCCCTTAAGATATAATGTTATTTAATTGTCTACGCAAATAAACTAATTTGTTTCGCTCTCTCTTATTCACATTATATATATCTAATTCACTATAGTCTGTTTTTATAAGCTGGCGAAAAATGTACAAGTGCGGGTGACCTGCTTTTTGTCTCTCCTTTTCTCTGTCTCTCTGGCTTGTTTCCATTTGGTCCCATTCAGCCTACTGTTTTAAGTCGTTTACCCCCATCCAGGTGTCGATTATTTTCCTGGCGAGCGGTAGCGAGCCAGCATGTTTAAATATGTTTTTGACAGCAGGCTAAATTGGTACAATTTTTCGATAAAAAAATGACTAATGTAGCAAACGTCTTAAAATGTCGAAACTAGTAAGGCTAAACATGAGGGAGAAGGGGGTCCACAAAAAACGACCTGCCTCCCCTTCAAAATCTGTACAGTATATGCCTTTCTTTAAGGGGAGGTTTTTAGTTTGTTTCCTACTCCTCCAGCAATCTTAAAATTTCACCCCCTTGACCCTCTTTCAAGATAAATTTGTACATTTTTCGGTAGAAAAATGTCCCGGCTGAAAGCCGGTTCCTCTCCCACAGGCTCGCTATCGCTCGCCAGGATAAAATCGACACCTAAATGGCACGAAAGGTCTTAAAATTGACAGAAATGGGTCGAAAGTTCTGAAAATCGTCAAAATAATGGGGCGAACGTGGTTAAAATCTCAAAAGCAATGGGGCTAAACATGAGGGAGAAAGGGGTCAAGAAAAAAATCCCTCAAGTGGATATCTCCCCTTTAATGCATTGCCACTAATAGATGGATAGAAACTCTCATATTATACAGTATAAGACTGGCAATTAAATGGATATATGCAGATAGCTATATGTGTATATATGTAATACCATATATTATACATGTATTGACCTTATATAGTAATTAATATATCCCCCATACCCTTATATGTTAGATACATCATATATCAGTAATCTGGTATATAAGATTTTGATATACGAGATTTTTTTTCAATAAGCGGATACAAATTGTTTATTATAGTTACACTTACTAGGTTTGGCCCACAATGCATACGGTGGCGCTAATAATTCATGTCTCAGCTGTCATTACGTTTGGCTCGCTCTGTGCTGTATTAATGTCTGTCAGATGTTGAATAGGGTGGGTAAGTGTAGGAACATGTTTGTATATCACACTCAAAACGAAGAAAGAAAGTTTTAGATATTGCTGATACCTATTATTAATCTAAAAATACCTGGTGCCGAGACATGACTTATTAGGCCGACTATACATTCACTAATTATAAGGCAAATGACTGTATGTTCCTGGAATGATGTACTGTTTATAATGAAAGACTTATCATGCACTTAGGTTTCCGTCAATATATTAACCCTTTCAAGCTCCAATACGCATTTCTGTTTTGTTTTCTGGTAATTGTTAGACGATTTTATTTAGATTAGGAGGGGTATGTGGAAGTCAGAGGGTTGACTGTGCTAGTCTTTACCGTGTTGATACCCACAGATTCTTCGTAAGCTGCGTAAGATCGTCTAATGATACCCAAAATGAACTGTTAAAACGCGTCAGAGCTTCAAGGGGTTAATGTGCTTTTTTGACCTCGGATGAATATGTGATAATAAATATAATATGATACCAATAAACGCTGATGCATTACTTTTCTGTTTTCTGGCTATTATTAAACGATTGTATGCAGCTTAGGAAGGGTATATGGAAGTCAGAGGGTTAATTGATATAGTCTTTACCCTTTCATTGCCGCAGATCCTTCCGAAACTGTAAAACATAATAATAAACTGTAATAATAGCCAGAATAAACGGTCGAACTACTTATTAAGCCTCAAAGGGTTAATAAATCAACTGAAGATTAGATCCCTCTTCTCACTAATATATAATGGACATACAAAAGGGTATATTAAATGTCCAATCTAACCCCTTAAAGGTATATTGGTGGTAATCAATCCATCTAATACAAGGACAGAAAGGTAAATCTCTATCAAATATACCGAAATGTTATATATACCTTTTCATATCTTAATAATACAAAGATTAAATATGCCCAATGGTCTTATATTTATTATATTTTCTCACCAACCAACTTCACTTCTAAACTCAATTAATGAAATCAACAAATACATGTGGCACTCCAAGGACTCGAACCTAGGACAGTCACACCGGAATTATACCTCTTTTCATACCCACAAAAAAGTGAATCACTATCAACATACCCAATGATTTTATATATCTTTTCAATACCCTTTACATAACCTTTGATTTCCCTTATATTGGATTTCAACTTCAACCAAATGTCTTGTTGTATTATGTCTACCATCAACAGATTGTACCCAGCCTAGATAAGACCTTCGTTTACGTAACCCAACTTTTATACATAGGAATCTGAATGACAAGGACACTTAATTTCGCTCTCATTGGTAGGGTTGTGGGTTAGCTATAAAACCTGATATATTAAATTATCTTGATTGGACCCAGTTTATTTTTGGCATCTGAACAAATGTTATGATATGTTAAGGGGAGGTTTCTAGTTTGTTTCCTACTCCTCCAGCAATCTTAAAATTTCACCCCCTTGACCCCCTTTCAAGATAAATTTGTACATTTTTCGGTAGAAAAATGTCCCGGCCGAAGGCCGATTACTCTTAAATTACAGGCTCGCTATCGCTCGCCAGGATAAAATCGACACCTAAATGGCACGAAAGGTCTTAAAATTGACAGAATGGGGCGGAAATTCTTAAAAATCACCAAACTAATGGGGCAAATGTCTTAAAATCTCAAAAGCAATGGGGCTAAACATGAGGGAGAAAGGGGTCAAGAAAAAAGTCCCTCAAGTGGATATCTCCCCTTAAAGGACTAAAAATCCAAATCAGGTATGTTGTGTTAAAAGACATACATTTATTTATAATCCCTTACAGCTATGCTATGTTAAAAGACTAACTATTATTCCAGTTAACCCTTTGATTCTAAGTGATCCTTCCTAAGCTGAGTAGAATCCTATTGCAGTAGTAGAAATATTGTAAGTTCGTCTGGTTGAAACAGTTAACCCTTTGATTCTAAGTGATCCTTCCTAAGCTGAGTAGAATCCTATTGCAGTAGTAGAAATGTTGTAAGTTCGTCTGGTTGAAACAGTTACCCCTTTCATGATCCAATACGCATTTCTTTTCTGTTTCCGGCTATTATTAAACGGTTTTATTCAGCTTAGGAAGGGTATGTGGATGTCAGAGGGTTAATTGAGATAGTTTTTACCCTTAGAATTCCCACAGATCCCTTTTAAACTGCATACAATCGTCTAATGATAGCCAGCATAAACTGTCAACATGCGTCACAATCTTCAGAGGGTTTAATAATATTAGAGGTTGACTAGTGGTAGCGCCAAAGAACTTGACAACTATCTCGACACCTGACCTCTTCGTAACTCAAAAGGACCTGCAGCAAACTGGTTGTAATTGTCCACATCTATTTCCTGGTGGACTCTTCCCATATGATAGAAATTTCAGTCCGATTCCTTTCATTTATTTTGAGTTACAAGAAGTTAAGGGGTCCGGATTATTGCCAAATTCGCTGTCGCTACCTATAATGCCGGTTTGGCTGATGCCGACGAGTTATAGGAACACACCCCTTATTTTAAATAAGGGGGAATATTTAATATATATATATATATATTTTATGTAAGTATATAATTATGCACACCACACACATATAATCCTGGACACAACTAAATTCCTTAACATAATACTTCCTCTTTGGTTTCCTAAGATCTATACTCACTCAAATGTACATGGTTTTGATAGCATCACTTATATAAATTATGTTTTTATTTATTTTTTTATAAACGCAGCCGTATTCATTATAGGTTGAAATAATCCTTAAACATATACCAGAACATAGGCACGTTGGAACATGCCTAATTTTGATGTACAGTAATATGTTTTATTTTATTTTGAGAGTGATATTTGATTTACTTTCATTTCAAGCCATTTCAGTGTATAATGTATCGTTTTTGTATAATTAAATCGTCTGTATTCACTTTTGCTCAAGTAGCACATGTTCCCTTATGTTTAATATATATAATTTACATAATCCTATCAAATAAAACTTAAATCCGTGCTGCCATTAAAACAGATAACGCTAATTGATATGTACAATAGCTACGCTCAAATATTTTAACATAACCCATGGAGCGGAGAATATATATATATATATATATATACCTGTTCAGTAACCTCTCCCACTCCTACCATATTCCAAAACCAGCGACCTATTGACCTTCTCCACCTTTGCCATCGCTTCAGAGTATCTTACGTGTGAGCCAAATACGACGAGAGAAGATTATATTACATTGTTTATCAAAATTACCTACAAGAAAGGGTGGCTGTGCGGAGGGGAGAGTTTAAGGGGGGTCACCGGCCTTTGTTTATCTTTCTCTCCTTTTCTCTCTTTCCCTGGCTTGTATCCATTCGGCCCCATTCAGCCAACTGTTTTAAGACGTTTATCCCCATCCAGGTGTCGATTTCTTCCTGGTGAGCAATAGCGAGCCACCATTGTATGGAGAAATCCGGCTTCGCCGAAGACATTTTTCTATCGAAAAATGTGCAAATTTAGCTTGCTGTCACAACAAAAATGTATATATGCTGGCTCGCTACCGCTTGCCAGGAAATTATTGACACCTGGATGGGGGTAAACATCTTAAAACAGTAGGCTGAATGGGGCCGAATGGATACAAGCCAAAGAGAGAGGGAGAGAAAGAGAACAAAAGCGAGGTGGGCTCCCTTAAGGGACAAGGGAACACTCATTTGGGGGGCGATGGTGACTGACTCAAGCAACATCCAACTAGAAAATAAAAATCTAACAAAAATACTATGTTGTATTATAACTTCCCTATTAGTTTGGACGTCTTCCATTGTTTGCTGCGATTAGAGGGAAAGCTGAGATGGAGGTCAGAATCGGGTCAGAGATGTTGAAGGGAAGTTTAACCCCATTTATATCGGAGACGTCTTTGTAACTTTATTCTGGCTACTAATAGACGATTGTATTCAATTTAAATAGGGCCTTCAGCAATTAACAGGCTTCGAACTATCTCACTTAACCCTTTTTACTACCACAGATCCTTCTTAAACTGCACAAAATCGTCTAAATATAGCTAGAATAAAATGATACAGACGTCGCCGGTACAGAAGGGAAATTTGAAGGGTAATCATACGTCTGACAGGCCAGTTAGTTGCGGCGTCGTTGATGTAAACAAACCCAAACTCTCTTATTTGCTACGTATATAAATGCTAGGCTAGGCTCTTCCTGGATATTCTCATTAGGCTTTCGTTGATGGTTAACGAAAATACGGCTTATTATAGAGATAGTAATTCAATTTAAAAACAGGTTATTATAAATATTCAGGATGTAATTACTGAGCGAGTGTATATTTTAACTAATTAAGTTTTAATAGACGACCGTTCACTAAGGCGTAGATTGGATTCATTACAGCTCTATGAAAATGGCGCACAATATTGTTTGATCCTGTGCAGCTCGACACGCAAACACACACACACACACACGCACACAGCCTCCCATTAAAGTAATCAGCCCGTAATAATCGCGTAATCAATTTCCTTTAGCCTAGCCCATCAATCGAAACGGCGGGAATATTAGCACACCAGCGTTACATTTCCAATCAAGCGCTTTTCATAAATTAGTCCTCTATCGCTCGTACGTAATGCTTCTATATCGAACTCATTTAAGGGGAGATTTCCACTTGAGGGATTTTTTTCTTTACCCCTTTCTCTCTCATGTTTATCCCCATTGCTATTGAGATTTTAAGATGTTCGCCCCATTAGTTTGGCGATTTTAAGAACTTTCGCCCCATTTCTGTAAATTTTAAGACTTCGTGCCAATTAGGTGTCGATTTTTTCCTGGCGAGCGATAGCGAGCCTGTAATTTAAGAGGAACCGGCCTTTGGCCGGGAAATTTTTCTACCGAAAAATGTACAAATTTATCTTGTAAGGGGGTCTAGGGGGTGTAATTTCAAGCTTGATGGAAATATAGGAAACACACTAAAAACTTCCCCTTAACTAACTCATATATCTAACTCACTCACTCACTCAGGAAATGTACAGTTTAGGGGAGATGAAAGGACATATTGTATTTCTCCCTGCCATGTTTCCCCAGTCAGTCAGTTAGTCAGATGCAAAAATCTGTGCAGAAGGTGACTTGTAGTTTATCTGTTGTATGTTGATAATTGGAGTTTATGGCCTGTACTTTAAGAGGCCGGAGCATTTTCCTACCAAAAAATGTACACATTTATCTTGAGGGGGGTCTAGGGGGTGTTTTCTTGAGGGGGGTCTAGGGGGTGTTATCTTGAGGGGGGTCTAGGTTTTTTTTTATAAGCTTGATGGAGGTCTAGGGAGTGTTATCTTGAAGGGGGTCTAGGGAGTGTTATCTGGGGGGGGGTCTAGGGGGTGTTTTCTTGAGGGGGGTCTAGGGGGTGTTTTCTTGAGGGGGGTCTAGGGGGTGTTTTCTTGAGGGGGGTCTAGGGGGTGTTATCTTGAGGGGGGTCTAGGGGGTGTTATCTTGAGGGGGGTCTAGGGGGTGTTATCTTGAGGGGGGTCTAGGGAGGAAACTAAGAACATTATAACGAGATCAATAAAATGGCAAATAAATACACCCATCCCCCCTTAATTAATTACCTGACTGACTGACTGACTGATTGACTGACTGACTGATTGATTGATTGACTGACTGACTGACTGACTGATTGACTGACTGACTGACTGATTGACTGACTGATTAACTGACTGACTGATTGATTGACTGACTGACTGACTGATTGACTGACTGATTAACTGACTGACTGATTGATTGACTGACTGACTGACTGATTGATTGACTGACTGACTGACTGATTTACTGACTGACTGACTGACTGATTGACTGACTAACTGACTGACTGACTGATTGACTGACTGACTGACTGACTGACAGGGAAACATGACTGGCCCAAGAGTGTTATACAAACTGCATATCGATAATACTGCAAGGAGATACAGGCTGATTGACGTGTTGCACAATATTACACAAGTCAAGAGAGGTCGCAGAGCTGTCGCGACCTGAGACAAATGACCAGTGTTCAGCCTGTTTTCTGGGTCAAAGCCGGTGTCACACAAACACTATTTCCGGCAAAAAGTTTAGATTTGGTATTTTCCAACCCGTCTATATTATATGACTGAACACTTGATCTAAACATGGCATAATAAGAGGAATATGTTGTGTTGGATGATGTACTCTTTAAGGGCAGATATCCACTTGAGGGAGTTTTTTCTGGACTCCTTTCTCCCTCATGTTTAGCCCCATTGCTTTTCTAATTTTAAGACGTTCGCCCCATTATTTTGATGATTTTAAGAACTTTCAACCCATTTCTGTCAATTTTAAGACCTTTCGTGCAATTTAGGTGTCGATTTTATCCTGGCGAGCGATAGCGAGCCTGTAATTTAAGAGATACCGGCTTTCAGCCGGGACATTTTTCTACCGAAAAATGTACAAATTTATCTTGAAAGGTGCTCAAGGGGTTGTAATCTTAAGCTTGATGGATATCTAGAGACCAAACTAAAAACCTCCCCTTAACCCTCTCTAAAATATATTAACCCATTCATAAGGCTTAGCCAGTTGACTTCCATGTATTTAAATTCTGAATTTATTGTATATCTGAAGGCTAAATAAATATATTTGAATTTGAATTGAATTGAATTGAATTGAATTGAATTGAAAGTACCGGTGACGTCCTTTTCGTTATATTCTGGCAACTACTAGCCGATTCTGGCAACTACTAGCCGATTCTGGCAACTACTAGCCGATTCTGGCAACTACTAGCCGATTTTATTCAGTTGAGGAATGACGTTTACCCATTAAATGGCAACAGAGTTGAACAGACCATCTCATTAAACCCTCTTAGCTGCCATGTTATCCTTCCTAAGCTTCGTAAAATAGTCTAAATTCTGGCCACTGCTGAAGGAGAAATGAACTATAGTCTTTTTTTCTCCAGCTGATGGTAAATTGCCATGTTCCCATCTCGAATATTTACTTATAACGAAGATCTTGCAGCGAAATATGATGCTAATTATGAAACTTAGAGACGTAGAGTAGTTTTATATTGTTTTCAGTAAGTATCGAACAATCAGCTGTCAAGGGATTCAATGTACCCTCAGCTGAAAAAGAGACTACAGTGAGAGGGTGGTTGCACACACCATCCAAAACAATACATCCGCCTCACAATACGCCAAGAGACTCGAGATTCTCGTAGCCAAATTTGATCTAACGTCAATAGTATTTGGTCTGCTAAGGAAAGGGCATAGCTATGCTTTTGTTTATGGGTCTATAATCCACATATTATCAACAATATTATCAATGATAATATTAAAGTCATACTGAGTTAATCAATCACACCATGAGAGTTCAAATTAAGGATTGTTTCACCATATATTAAACTTATACTTATATATCGACTTTATTACTAACCCTCTTTCTTAAATTGCATAAGGCCGAACTCCCCTTTGATACCGTATGCCTTGTGGGGATAATGTTTCAATACAACTATGTAATTCATCTTAGAGATTGAATTACACAGGTATAAACATAGTCTAATTGTTCGTCTACCATCATCCTAGACCAAAGTTGGCTCCGAGCCTGATAAACACAAGCAATTATTTCCCTTCGCAGCGTCTGAAACCGAACGAATCTTGCGGGAATGAGTGTTGTTTACAGAGAATACGCTGATTAGCATTACCATTTCTAAAGGTAACGTCATTGTTCAGGTCATATCGTCCATTATCAGCTCTACGAAGGGAAAGAGCTGTTTAAGGAGGGTCACCTGCTTTTTTCTCTCCTTTTCTTTCTTTCTCTGGCTAATATCCATTTGGTCCAATTCAGCCTACTGTTTTAAGACGTTTATCCCCATCCAGGTGTTGGTTTCTTCCTGGCGAGCGATAGCGAGCCAGCATTTTATGGAGAAATCCGGCTTTGCCGGAGACATTTTTCTATCGAAAAATGTACAAATTTAACCTGCTGTCAATTTTTGTTTTAAATATGCTGGCTCGCTACAGCTCGCCAGGATACAATCGACACCTGGATGAGCATAAACGTCTTAAAATAGTAGGCTAAATGGGGCCAAATGGATACAACTCAAAGAGAGAGAGAGAAAAGGAGAGAGAAAAAACAGGTGACCCCCCCCTTAAGAATACAAGATTAAGATTGTAATAAGATACAGTATATTATCATTAACCCTATTAACATTATCAACCTACATACACTCTAAAAATATCGATATATATATAGATATATATATATACTCATCTTCTATATATATATATATAATATGTATTGTATTCGAATCTTCATCGTCACTTTAAAAAATACATCTACATAGTTGTCTGTCGCATCATGTATATAAATATTTATTTTATTCTTTATAAATCAGTTTGACTTTGGTACCGAGGCTTACATTATCTGTTAAAAGCACATGTTTAGAAGTCACTACAGTCTTGGCCCAGGGGAGGGGTGGGTGGGGAGAGAGCTGGAGGGGAAAGAAGATAAGTGAGATGAAAGAGAGAAGAACGATGGGGAGTAGAGAGGATATGAGGAGAGAGAAGAGGGACGGCAGGAGGAGAGAGATAGAGGGAGAGGTGGAGAGGAAATAAGAGAGATGAAGAGAGTAGAGAAGAGAGAGGTGAAGAGTAGAGAAAGAGAAGAAGAGAGATTTGAGAAAGAGGGGGGGGTAATATAGGAGATGGAAGTAGAGGAGATTTGTGGATGACATAGATGACAGATGGAGATAACTAAAGACAGGAGATGAGAGTTGAGAAGATATGATAGGGAAGGAGAGATGAGGAAAAATGTGATTTGGAGAGAGAATGAGAGATGAAGAGAAATACGGAAATTATATGCAAATTGGGGTGATATGATTGAGAAGGAGCGATGGACAAAGCAGCTGAGAGATGAGAAAATATGTGTAATGGAGGTGGGAGGTGAGACAAGAAGGAATAGATGAAAGATAAAGATACCTAAGATACGGAGATGGGAGCTGAAGCGATATAAGAGGAAAGAGAAGAGGTGAGTAAGGAAGAATGGAAAGAAGCCAGGAGGAATGAATGAAGAGAATGGGAAGAAGCCAGGAGGAATGAATGAAGAGAATGAAGAGAAGAGGTGAGTAAGACAGAATGGAAAGAAACCAGGAGGAATGAATGCAGATAATGAAGATAAGAGGTGAGTAAGGAAGAATGGAAAGAAGCCAGGAGGAATGAATGAAGAGAATGAAGAGAAGAGGTGAGTAAGGAAGAATGGAAAGAAGCCAGGAAGAATGAAGTGAGCAAGGGAGTGAAATATAAAACACATTGACTGTAAGCAAACCTTGAACACATTATTTTTAAGCGGATCAATTTGAACACTTATTTCGCATTCATTATGTATTAGTGAGCTGGGCTTATAATTAGGCCTTGTAATTGGGGTTGGGTGTGAGAAGGATCTGCCTTGTGTGGGCCAATCGGCTTTCTGCAGACTCCCATTTTCTTATGTTCTTATGTTCACACTTGTAATACATGTCATGTGTTCAAGAAGTCTGTGTAAAGTATTCGAATTGTTAAGCAAAATTACTATTACACAAATAATATGCATTTTGTTACAGGTTGATGTGCTTTATTTTCACACAGGAAATTTAGAGTGTGAGAAGTGGGGTTTCATCAATTGACCACTTGCGAGTTTCAGGCTATAAGGAAGTTGGAGCTGTAGACATCGATATTAAACAGAAATGCAATAATAATGTAGGTTTCTGATGGATAAATGGTATGTTGAATTGGGTTTCATGTATTTATATTATGTACTACGACCGTATTTTAGCTGGTAATTCTGCTAAATATTGATGCCTACAGCTCCAACTTCCTTATAGACCGAAACTCGCAAGTGGTCAATTGTGGAGACCTGACTGAAATACAGGATACGTGATAGAGGTTATAAGGAATTATTTCGCTTTTGCATCAAATGAACATTTTGTATTTTATGGCTAGCATCCGACGATTTTACTGAGATTAGGCAGGACCTGAAAGACTCGAAAGGTTAGGGACTATTTATATTACTTCCGAGGGCCTTGACAATCTGAGTAAAATCGTCTAGTGGAAGCTCATCTGATAATCATAGAAGTCTCATCTGATTGCATGCGTGAAGAAAGAATAAAAAGCTTCAAAGAACAGTAACTAGGCAGATGTAGTAATATTTGAAATAGTAATCGCGATATTAGCATAATGATACATTAAAGACTATTGGTATAGTAGATTATATTAAAGCGCTTAGAAGCTAGCGAGAAACTGGTTCTGTCGACGAGTATGTACGCTAAAAAGTTAAAGGGACTTGGTTAACATAGACCAAAGTATGACAGATTGTCCTTCAAGATCGGAAAATAAAAGAAAACAGAAAAAAAGCGATGCCGTGAAGGGGAGACCGAATAAGAAAGAAAAGCCCAATTTATCGAGGGAAGGGAGGGGAAAGATCGAAGGGTTGGGGGTTCGGATTATATGAGAGTCTCTGTTCGAAACTCTTGGTCGGCCCTCCTCCCCGTCCCCCCTCCTTCCACCTCCATCATCCCCTCCTCCTCCGGCTCTATGGATATCACCCTCTCATCCACCCCGTCCGCCCACCTCACTCTAGTCCCTCTCTTCCCCTCTCCCCTCATCCCCCCTCCCCTTATACTCCTCCCCTCTCCTCTCCAGGCCTCTCCATTTTCCCCTCTCGTGATTATGCCTTTCCCCTCTCCTCTACAAGCTTCTCCATTTTCCCCTCTCATGTTTATATTCCTTCCGTCTCCTCTCTTGTGTTCTCTGCTCTCACCTGTCGTATCTACCCTCATGCTAACACTTCTCCTCTCCTCTCTCATCAGCATTGCCTGGCCCCTCATCCCCCCTCTCCATTCCCCTCTGAAACTGACACTCCTCCCCTCTCCTCTCCAAGTATCTCCCATGGTCTCCCCACTCATCACCACCATCGCGTTTCCCTGCCATTCCCTAATTCTGCTACCTAGGTCTTTCATTTCGTACGACTGAGCGCCATTCCACCCGTTTCCAAAGGGTCTCTCGTCTCTCCAGTTAGTCTCTTTGCTCCTCCCTCTGTCTCCCCCAATCTCGCCATTTCTTCCGTTCCCGGAGATATTATGACCTCTCCAATCATAACTTTCGCCATCGATAACTGATGAACCGAAAGAGCTCGATGATTCTCGCCAGTTTCTCACTCCCCCGTTACTCTGAGTTGCTCTTCTGTCTCCTCCTAATATTCTTCCTCTGGCTGTTTCTGATGACCTCTCTGTTGTGATTCCTCTGCCTCGTAAGAATCTTGGTTCTTCTCTCTCGCCGCCCACCGTTATCGTACATTCTTCTCCAAGGTCCACGTATTTTTTGAATTCGCTTCCCCCTTCCACAACCACGCCTCGTATACCTCCCATGCCTTGAGTTCGTTCTCCCATGACTACTACCCCTCTTCCTCCTCTTCTTCCTCTTTCTCCGCCTCCTCTTCCTCCATCAGCTTCACCTCTTCCTCCCACCCCCCCTACTCTTCCTCCATCAGCTGCACCCCTTCCTCCAAAATCAGTTGTCATTCCTTTGCCATTGGCACCCCATTTTAGTTCGGCCGATGAGCCAACCTTCACAGTGGATTCTCTGGCCGCTCCTTCACCTATCCCAGTTGCTTTTCTCCCTACTCCACATGTTCCTCCTCCTACTCCACATGTTCTTCCTCCTATTCCACCTGTCCTCATGCTCCCTACTCCATTAGCTGCAACTCTTCTACCCTCAGTAGTTGCTGTTCCGTTGGCCGATGCGGAGACCCTTCCAGCCGCACCTCTGATTGTTTCCTTGTCTCCTCCTGCTCCAGCTGTCCTTACTCCTACTCCAGCTGTTGTTCCTCTTACTCCAGCTGTTGTTCCTCCTACTCCGCCTGTTCTTACTCCTACTCCAGCTGTTGTTCCTCTTATTCCAGCTGCTGTTCCTCCTACTCCACCTGTTCTTACTCCTACTCCAGCTGTCGTTCCTCCTACTCCACCTGTTCTTACTCCTACTCCAGCTGTTGTTCTTTCTACCCCAGCCTTTGTTCTTCCTATTCCAGCTGTCCTTACTCCTGCTCCAGCTGTCGTTCTTCCTACCCCAACTGACGTTCTTTCTATCTCAACTGTCGTTCTTCCTACCCCAGCTATTGTTCTTTCTACCCCAGCTTTTGTTTTTTCTACCCCAGCTGTTGTTCTTTCTATCCCAGCTGTCGTTCCTCCTACTCCAGCTGTCGTTTCTCCTACTCCAGCTGTTCTTTTACTTCCTCCTCCTCCTCCTTCGCCTGCAGCTGCCCCCTCCTCCTGCACCCCCCCACTAACGCGCCTCTACATGTTGCAGTTGAGGTCTTGCGGGGGGCCGAGAAGAGAGCAACTGGGGGCGTCCTGTCAGAAGCTCGTATCCAGGATGGTCATCGAGTTGGCAATGGTCTCATCCTGCGGAGAGGGAGAAGAGGTTAGTGGTGGGGAATTGGTGGAGAAATGGTGGTTAGTGGTGGTGAAATGATGGAGAAATGGTGGTTAATGATGGAGATAAATGGTGGTTAGTGATGGTGGAGAAATGGTGATTCGTGATGGTATCCAGGATGGTCAGTAATTGGCAATGGTCTCGTCCAACGGAATGGGAGGAGAGGTTAAAGGGGGGGGGGGGGGGGGCAATGCTCAATAGGTGGCGTTCTGAGAGTGATGGTCCAGGTCTAGGAGGTAAAATAGTGAAGCACTGGAGGGAGGAAGCTTCAGAGATAGGGCTGCTTCGGGCCATGAATGAACGGGCAACTAAGCCCCATGCATCCTGCGAAGGCAAGATGGCAGGGGCTGGTTGCAGCTAAAATTGCTTCCCATGTCTCACCCCCTAGACTGGAACGAGACCTCACGGGCTTCACCATGTTGGGCGGTGAATGTACAGGCTCTCAGCCTATCCCCAAGAGGGAGTAGTTGAAAAAAAAAACAAAAAAAAACAAGTAGCGCTAAAGTAAATCCTTCATCTTCTCTCAATATTCTTGGTGTCTCTTTTTCTTCTGCTCTCAGTTGGAAGGACCATATTACCAGTCTTGCTAAGGCAGCCTCCCAGAAGCTGGGTGTGCTCAACTGCCTTAGGGGGTACTTTACCCCTGCACAGCTTCTTGCTCTGTACAGGGGCATAGTGTGTCCTTGTATTAAGTATTGTTCACATGTGTGGGGAGGTTTCTCTCACACCGCTCTCCTAGACAAAATTTAAAGGAAGGCCTTCCGTATCATTAACTCCCGTCCACTCACCAACTCTCTGCAATCTCTCTCTCTTCGCCGCAATGTTGCATCTCTCGCTATTCTATCGCTACTATAATAATCAGTGTTCCTCAGAGCATTCCCAGTGTATACCACCTCCTTTACGTAGGGCACGTGGTACCCGTCTTGCAACATAATACCACCCCTTCTCTGTGCAACTCTCCAACCCAAGAGTGAAACCTTACTCTGTCTTTCTTCTATTCAACAGCTGAGCTCTGGAACTCTCGCAGAATCAGTCTCTCCCTCTTCCTATGACTTAAATTGCTTCAAACTCCGTGTGTCCAGGCATTTTGGCTCGAACGTCCCTTGATTTTGGCACTGTCACTCTTTCAACTTTGGGGGAGGCACTCGCTATAGGCAGTTCTGCATTTTGCCTCCCTCACTCACATAGAAGGAAAAATAAAATACAAAAATGAAATACGGTTGGCCATGTCCGTAGAGTTTATCGCCAAGGACCTTTATAATTCAACCTATAACTATAGGTAGCGCCAGCGAACTTGACAGTAATCTTGACCCCGTAACCTCTTATAACTTAAAATGAATGCAAGCAATCAGGTTGAAGTTTCTATCATTTGGGAAGAGTCCATCAGGAAATAGGTGTGGATATTTACAGCCAGATTCCTCTAGGTCCCTTTGAGTTACGAAGAGGTCAGGGATCATGATTTTTGTCAAGTTCGTTGGCTGTATGAAATCGTCTAATGATAGCCAGAATAAACTTTCAAAACGCGGCATAATCCTCAAGGAATTATTTAGGAAGAAGTTTTATTGTAAGATGGGTTACATAAAATGATATCCAATTACGTGAATATA
This sequence comes from Paralithodes platypus, assembly GCA_032716605.1. NCBI lineage: Eukaryota > Metazoa > Arthropoda > Malacostraca > Decapoda > Lithodidae > Paralithodes > Paralithodes platypus. Next base: position 56,181,685 of record CM064566.1, on the reverse strand, counting down.
TAGTTTAAAAGTCTGTGGATGCCTAAACAATGACCTTATAATAACTAATAGATATTTACCCCTTCTGTACCGGTGACGTCTTTTGAACTATATTCTGGCTACTATCGGACCATTGTATGCAGTGTAAACAGGGTCTCCAGCAACTAACAGGCTTCTTGTCCAAACTATTTGCCATTTTCAAATTATCTGTTCATCCGATCCTTATATACTATTGATGTTATATCGTTCTACTATATAATTTTGAAACTATATTTTATACTATCTTCTTTCTTTACTATTGTTGTTCTATCTATCTACCATATTATTATCAAACTATCTATTTATACTATCTCTTTGTACTGTTGTTGCTATATTTATCTACCATATTATATTCAAACTATCTGTATATATCCATCTACTTATCTACCTACCTACTTTCAAAACTATCTAAATATCTATCAATGTATCTATCTATCTATCTATCTATCTATCTATCTATCTATCTATCTAAACTTACTGTGGTGCATATTTCCATAAATTCGTCCAGAGTCACCATTCCATCACCGTTGATGTCCAACTTCTGCAAGAGAAAATGATTGATTTAGTGGGGGAGGTGGTGAGAGAATAAAAGAGTGCGTGAGTGTGTGTGTGTGTGTGTGTGAGAGAGAGAGAGAGAGAGAGAGAGAGAGAGAGAGAGAGAGAGAGAGAGAGAGAGAGAGAGAGAGAGAGAGAGAGAGAGAATCAAAGGTTAAGAGCAATGAAAATATTGGGTTAAACAAATGCACCGAAGAATTGTATGTGATAGAGTCAATGATAATATATTTATAATTATATATATATATATATATATATATATATATATATATATATATATATATATATATATATATATATATATATATATATATATATATATATATATATATATATATATATATATATATATATATACTGTATATATACTGTATAATTATATCCTAAATGGAATCACTTCTTCATTGTCGCATATATTATAATGCCCACCATATTTTGTGAACATTAGTTGATAATTTTTTGAGATATTTTGTTTACAGATAAACAAACAGACAAATGGATCAACCTGTCAATCGTGAACTATAAATATAAAGCAATACAACTTCTATAGAGTAGCTATTGTATTAAATAAAAAGAGTATCCCATTTATTAGGATATATTTTTGTTTCTGAAAGCGTCATAAAGGTGGAGAGAAAGTCATTACCTCTCCTGGGGAGGGCTCTGGAATCTCTCTCTCTCTCTCTCTCTCTCTCTCTCTCTCTCTCTCTCTCTCTCTCTCTCTCTCTCTCTCTCTCTTTTACTATTTATCCTTTTGGGCTGTTTCTTCCTTGTATTTGCTTATTTTCTGGGTGTGGTGTCCCGAGTTCGAATCCCGGGAGGATCGTATGTTTGCATTAGTTTATTCAAGTGCATTGGGGTTTGTAATGGATGAGTAATGTTAAGAACGGGGTGTTACTTAATGTGTACCGGTATTTGACTCACGGAGTCTTCCTCTCTTGTTTTTGCTGTTTTTCTTTTTGTTTTTTCTCTCTCTTTTGATTTTAAAGCTTCTCTTTATCTTGTCAAATTCCCTTTAGCTTTACGAACTTCCTCTGGCTTAGCTTTATGAACTCCCATTGAGCTTTGTAAACTCCCCTGTAACTTCTTGCACTTCCTCATAATTTTACTAACTCCCTCTAGCTTTTCCACATTATCCTCTAGCTTTGCAAAATGTTATATACAGCCCTCTAGCTTCTATTTAGCTGTAAAAACTCTTCCTTAGCTTAACACAATCCTTTTAGCTTCACAAACCAAACTATTATATCAACCCAATTAGCTGTTAAAACTCTCCCCTAGCTTTACATAATCCTTTTAGCTTCACAAACCCCCTGTCCCTAGCTTGACAAATTAGCTTTACAAATTCCCTCCCCTCGCTGTCAGCATCCAATCCATCAGAACCCAACCAGCTTTTAGCCCAAGTTGTCTGATTAATTATGAAGTCAATTTGCCGTTTTCTTTCATCTCATTAATTGGTTAAAAATAATATCGAATGGGAGGGCGGACTGGTGCAATTCGTATTGGCTGGTACACAACAAACAGAACTGATGTATTGCCTGGTCGTGTATGCTGTGTTAATTTACTATCATGGCTTAGACATATTGGCTCAGGCATTCTGTTGACGTTTCCTTTGACCTTAATTACAAACTTATATTTAGCAATAATACTACTACTACTAATAGTACTTATAATCCTAATAATATTACTACTACTACTACTACTACTACTACTACTACTACTACTACTACTACAAGCAGCTGTCCTTTCCATGCCAAGAAGCTGCCACCCTTCCAAAGATCTGCCATTTCCATTCCAAGTATATGGCATTCCCATTCCAAGCAGTTACCATTCCCATTCCAAGCATCTGCCACCATTCCCATTCCAAGCATCTGCCACCATTCCCATTCCAAACATCTGACACTATTCCCATTCCAAGCATCTGCCACCATTCCCATTCCAATCATCTACCATTCCCATTCCAATGATCTACCATTCCCATTCCAATGATCTACCATTCCCATTTCAATCATCTACCATTCGCATCATCTACCATTCCCATTACAATCATCTACCACCATTCCCATTCCAAGCATCTACCATTCCCATTTGAAGCAGCTACCACCATTCCCATTCCAATCATCTACCATGCCCATTCCAAGTATCTACCATTCCCATTCCAAGTATCTACCATTCCCATTCCAAATACCTACCATTCCCATTCCAAGCCTTTGCCACCATTCCCGACACTGCAGACTAAACCCCCGAGACAAGTCCAATTACAGAGATTATTTCTGCATTAACCCTATTTGGTCAGAAGGGATTTATTCGGATCTCCCCTGTTCGCTCCATGAATTTGGAGATATTACGACTATTCACCCCATTAGTTTGGCTATAATAAGACCCTTCACCCCATTTAAGTATCGATGTTTTTCTGGGCGAGCTATAGCGAATTTGTTGCTTAAAAGGAACCGGCCTGCGACCGGGATATTTTTGTATCGAAAAATGTACAAATTTAGCTTGGCGAGGGTCTGGGTGGGTATTTTGTTTAGATGGAAGGAAGGCGTTTGTGTTAGTGTGGGTGACGAACTAAAATACATTGCTCGAAAATGACAAAAGCAACCAAACTCCGCAAGAATAAGTAAACTAAATATCCTAATAAACCCCCAAGACGTCGGACCAGATAGCGTTAATTACCGGAATTGAGCCTTGATTGGATCCCCCTTCGTTCTGGGCCCAATTAAAAGTGGAGTCTAATTCGATTGCTAAAGCCGGTATCACACGAGAGCTTTTATAATCAACATTCGATGGTCAACATTTCTGGACTATGTTGCACTGGTATCGGAAGCTAGACTGATGGTAGATGAATTTAGGCAACCGAAATATTTCATATGTTGACCACGTAAGCTGCCAGACCAGTGTTGAGGATAAATGTTGAATGAGGATGTATTTTGTGTTAGTTCGGCTATATCTAGACGATTTTATGCAGCTTAGGAGGAAACCGGGGTATTTAAAATGGATAATCGAGGTAGTTTGGAGCCTTTTAATTGCTACACGTCTTCCCTAAGCTGGATAAAATTGTCTAATAATATCCAGATTACAATGATTAAGGACAACTCGGTACTAAAGGGGTTAAGTCTAATAAAGGAAACAAAAGTTGGACGGTGTCACACGAGCGCTTTTTAAGTCAATTTTCACGAGCAATAGTAGTCTGGCAGCTTCAAAAATTAAGGGGAGATTTCCACTTCAGGGATTTTTGTCTTGACCCCTTTCTCCCTCATGTTTAGCCCCATTGCTTTTGACATTTTAAGACGTTCGCCCCATAGTTTGGCGATTTTAAGAATTTTCGCCCCATTTCTGTCAATTTTAAGACCTTCCGTGCCATTTAGGTGTCTATTTTTTCCTGGCGAGCGATAGCGAGCCTGTAATTTAAGAGCAAAATTTTCTACCGAAAAATTTACAAATTTATCTTGAAAGGTGGTCTAGGGGGATTCATTTTAAGCTTGATGGAGGTCTAGCGAGGAAACTAGAAAAATAATAAATAAATAAAAAGATTGACAAAAAGTGAAGGATCGGGGTTAAGTTAGAACCAAATTCATCCCTCTAATATAATCTACCTTCAGTCTGGTTCCCGATCCCAATGCACAAAGAGCCTAAATAATATTGGGAGACGAAACGTGCTGATCAAAAACGTTGCCGGGGAAAGATTGTGTTTGTTTCCCTTGTGTTGATGATTTAGTTATTTCTGTTGTGTTGCTATATTATGACGATCAGCTGTGTTTCTGCCTGCCCGTCTAATTATTGGGGGAGGGGGGGAAAGAGAGAGAGGTAGAGAGAGTAAAAATAAACGTCTTATAGTCATCAAAAGACCCCCTCATCTCGTTTCCCTAAAAGCCTCTCTCTCTCTCTCTCTCTCTCTCTCTATATATCTCTCTCTCTCTCTCTCTCTCTCTCTCTCTCTCTCTCTCTCTCTCTCTCTCTCTCTATACACATACACTTGTCAATAGCAACCCTTTGTTATACCAGGAATTTCTTGTTCTACACAATTCTGTTTTTACCAGTCTTTTTCCACCTCGTACATACATAAACACTCATAAACACACACACACACAAATATCAAAGAAATTAGAAATAAACGATTACATCAGACAGGAAGAGCCCTTAATATTGTGTCTATGTGAAACTAAACTAAATAAAGGGATAAGTTTGGAGGGAATGGGATGGAACAACTATAATATCTGGAGAAGGGATAGAGAAGACAAGATGGGGGGAGGGGTGCTAATTCTTACACATAATAAATTGAAAACCAGAATGATTGATCTGAATAATAGTAAAGCGGAAATATTAGCAGTAGAATTGATAGATGATGACAATCAAAAGGCGGATATTGTAGTGGCCTACATGCCGCCCTACACAGGGGCTTGGGAAGAGGAGGAATACAAATTTATCAAAGATGAGATGATTATTTGTATTGAAAATTAACTCGTAAGAACAATGAATTAATTATAGTAGGGGACTTCAACTGTAAAGAGGTGGATTGGGAGCAGAGAGAAGCTGGTAGCAACGTGAACTCGTGGGGGTATAGGCTACTGGATATGGTAACAGAAAATTTATTGGTGCAAAATATAAAGGAAAATACAAGAAGAAGGGGAAATGATGAAGCATCCAGATTGGACCTAATGTTTACTAGAGACCCAGATGTAATTTCTGATATAAAATACTTACCACCTTTAGGCAAGAGCGATCATGTTGTAATGGATATAGAAATCCTATTAGGTTATTCCAATATGGAGGAGAGGGAGGAGCACAAGGAAACTAGGTTTGACTATGCAAAAGGAGACTACCAATCACTGAGACAATACTTTAGAGATGTTGACTGGAGTGAAATACATCAGAGAAATAGTGTAGACGAAAAGTATGGAGTATTTAAAACAATATATGAAGAAGGAGTTAATAAATATGTCCCTAAACAAGGTAATAGGTCAGCGAAGGAAAAGGATTGGTTTAATTAAAAATGTAGGAAAGCCAAGGAAAAGAGAGACCAAGCGTGGAAGGCAGCTAGAAAAAGGTTGTAATAGAGAAACTTGGAACAGATACAAGAGATTAAGAAATGTATATGCTGCAATCAGGAGACAAGAAGCCAGAGAATATGAGAAGAACATTGTGAAAAAATGTAAGAGTGATACTAAGCTGTTCTATAGGTTTATAAATAGTAAAATGAAGGTAAGGGATAGAATAGTCAGGTTGAAGGTTGAAGGGACCACTTATGATGACGACCAGAATATGTGTGAAATTATGAACAATACACTACACTCAGTATATACTAAAGGTGATAACTTTGAAGAAGTACCGGTAGGTGAAATTGGTGATAAAATGGGAGAGATTAATTTTCTCCCAGAGGAGCTAGTAAAAATAATGAAAGGACTAGATGTGAAAAAAGCAGTGGGACCTGACAATGTAGCGGGATGGATTTTGAAAGAATGTGCTGACGAACTAGTGAAACCCTTATATGAGATAATGAAATACTCTCTGGAAGTGGGAAAATTACCAATGGACTGTAAGAGAGCCAACATTGTACCGATTTATAAAGGTGGGAACGGGAACATCCATTGAATTATCGACCTGTGTCACTTACTAGTATAGTGTGCAAAATCTGTGAGAAAATAATTAAGAAAAGATGGATGATTTACTTGGAAAAGAATAATCTACTATCTAACAGGCAATTTGGATTCAGGGAGGGTACCTCATGTGTTACAAATCTACTCAGTTTTTATGACAGAGTGGTTGACATATTACAAGAGAGAGATGGATGGGTGGATTGCGTATATATTGACATGAAGAAAGCTTTTGACAGAGTATCGCATAGCAGGCTGAAGTGGAAATTAAAAGAGTATGGAGGGATTCAGGGTAGTTTGTTAAATTGGATGGAGTACTATCTTCAGGGAGACAGATGAGGACTACAATTAGAGATAATTTTGCTACGTGGAAAGATGTCACAAGTGGAGTTCCGCAGGGAGCGGTGCTGGCTCCCATAATGTTTCTAATATACATTAACGACATGCCAAAGGATATAAATGCATATATGAATATGTTTGCAGATGATGCCAAGATCATGAAGCATATAGAAGATGAAAACAGTGGTAGGGAATTACAGAGGGATTTGGATAGGATAGATCAATGGAGCAAGAAGTGGAAAATGGAATTTAACACAAATAAATGTCATGTAGTGGAAATGGGAGTAAGTAAAAGAAGGCCACATATGGAATATAAGTTAGGAGAAAACACTATTAACCCATCAGAGAAAGAAAAGGACTTAGGGATAACTGTTAGGAGTGATCTTTCACCTGAGAATCATATTAATAAGATAGTGGGAGAAACATATGGACTGCTAAACAGAATACAAATAACCTTTAACTATATAAACGAGGAGATGCTGGAGAAAATAATAAAAACATTGGTGAGACCAAGACTGGAGTATGCGGCAGTGGTGTGGGCACCACATCTAAAAAAGCATATAAAGAAGCTGGAGAAGGGTCAGAGAGCTGCAACTAGGATGATACCAGAACTGAGAGAATTACCATATGAGGGGAGATAAAGACATTAGATTTACCATCTCTAATGGATAGGAGGGAGAGAGGCGATATGATTATGATGTACAAATGTGTGAGAGGACTCGAAAAGGTGGACAAGAAGGGTTATATTGTGAAAGATAATGGTAGAACTAGGGGGCATAGATATAAGCTAATGAAAGGAAGATGTAAAGGAGATGTGAGAAAGTATAGTTTCCCTTACAGAAGTATAAGTAAATGGAATCAGTTGGAAGAGGAAGTGGTGTGTGCCAAAAACATTCATATATTTAAGGCAAAGTTAGATAATTGTAACTCAGGAAGCGGGACAATACGAGCCTAAAAATCTCAACTCCTGTATACTACAAATAGGTAAATACAAATAGGTAAATACACACAAATTACGCTCACAAATCTTGCTCACATACACACAGACACAGTCACAGGTATATACACACACTCACCAAGCTGCCTAACTCACACACAGACACACACTAATACACATATGACGGTATTAATTAATATATACCGGGCTGTCTATTCTTCTTAAGGGGAGATTTTTGTTTTTTCTGGACCCCCTTCTGTCTCATGTTTAGCCCCCATCAGTGACTATGGCATCCGAGTGTGCTGAAGCCAAGGGTAGCCAGAGCTGCAGGTTCCCCAATCAAGTTATCTGAACGAAACTTTTCCTGATGTCATTATTTTCGTTTCCTTCGTCCTTTCTCGTAGGTTGTGTGTGTGTGTGGGGTTTTTTTTTTCGTGTTTCCCTGATACAATAATATAAAGTTTAACATTACTGATGATTATATTTATTTTATTGTGTCTGTTTGTTTTCGATTTTATTTTATTTTATGTATATTATTTTTGTGTCTATGAAGTTGTTTATCTGGTGTTTTGCTGTCTTTTTAGTATTATATATATATATATATATATATATATAAGTATTCGCTCTCTCTCTCGCTCTCTCTCTCTCTCTCTCTCTCTCTAAACACACACGGACTCTCGATATCCTGCAAATTCCGTGAGTGTTTGAGGAAAGGGGAGGCGAAGAAGAAGAAAGAAGAAGAAAGAAGAAGGTGAAGAATTAAAATAGAAGAAAACGGAGGAGGACAAGGAGGACAATAAGCGAAGAAGAAGAAGAAGAAGAAGAAGAAAAAAAAAACGAAGAAGAAGACGACGACGACGAAGAAGAAGAAGAAGAAGAAGAAGAAGAAGAAGAAGAAGAAGAAGAAAAAAAAGAAGAAGACGACGAAGAAGAAGAAGAAGAAGAAGAAGAAGACGAAGAAGACGAAGAAGAAGAAGACGAAGAAGAAGACGAAGACGAAGAAGGAAAAAAAGAAGACGAAGAAGAAGCTGAGAAGAACAAGAAGAAAAATTAATAAGAATAAACTGAGATGATGATGATGATGATGATGAAAATGATGATGATATGATGACATGATGATGATGATATGATGATCATATTCCACACCCTGTACCTCATTTAATAATTAGTCTATGTATTAAACTTAATTAGTCTCTATGTATTAAACTTAATTAGTCTCCACTGTATGTATTAAACTTAATTAGTCTATGTATTAAACTTAATTAGTCTCCACTGTATGTATTAAACTTAATTAGTCTATGTATTAAACTTAATTAGTCTCCACTGTATGTATTAAACTTAATTAGTCTATGTATTAAACTTAATTAGTCTCCACTGTATGTATTAAACTTAATTAGTCTATGTATTAAACTTAATTAGTCTCCACTGTATGTATTAAACTTAATTTTAATATGGCTTGACATTTCACTAACCACAGGATCATTTTGGTAATCCAGTTTCCATCTGATTTATGTATTTTGGTGTTGCTCTTATTTTATTGTTTTGTTATGACATGTAAGAGTAACCATTGTGATAATACAATATAATTATCAATCTCAATCTGAATATATATAAATATATATATCTCTCACTATCTCTCTCTCACTCACTCACTCACTCACTCACTCACTCACAGTCACTCACTCACTTTCACTCTCACTCTCTCTCTCACACTTCACTCACTCACACCCACTCTCACACTCTCTATCTCTCTCTCTCTGTCTCACTCACTCTCTCACACACACACTCTCTCTCTCTCTCCAACACAAACACACCACGGCTCACAAACACACGCGCTGCCTCCCAATTA
>CM064566.1:56075293-56172299 GCA_032716605.1 Paralithodes platypus | reverse complement strand
TAAAGATATTTCAAACTGCCTGCTTGCTAAAAAATTTGCTAATGATAGATTAAAATCCTCACAAAATGACGAAGAACGGGTGAAATTTGTAGAGCTACGACGCAAAGCCAAAAAGTTAATTAAGCAAAGTAAAAAGACCCTAGAGTTACATATTGCGAATCAAAGCAAAACAAACCCGAAAGAATTCTATAGTTATATCAGAAAGAAAAATGTAGTTACTTCAAATGTTGGACCGTTAGTCGATGAAAATGGAGAATACACCAAAGACGAAGTACAAATGAGTAATGCCCTCAATACCTTCTTTGCATCAGTTTTTACAACAGAAGACCTCAGTGATATCCCTACACCATCGCCGATTCAGATTGATAATTCAGATGTTCTAAGCAATATCACCGTTACAGAGAGAGAAGTATTGAATTGTTTAGATAAACTCAAGGTAAATAAAACGCCAGGACCTGATACAATCTCGCCTAGAGTTCTAAAGGAAGCTAAGGATGAGCTCTCCAAACCACTGACATTACTATTCAATAAATCCTTGCAATCTGGAACTATGCCTGATCAATGGAAGATAGCCAACGTAACACCGATATTCAAAAAAGGCAGCAAATCCCTACTCAGTAACTATCGTCCAATTAGCTTAACCTCAGTTGTATGTAAAATGCTAGAAACGGTCATAAGAGACAGACTCGTAAATCACTTAGAGGAAAATAACATACTTAAAGATACTCAACACGGCTTTCGTAAAAAACGTTCCTGTTTAACAAACCTCTTAGACTTCTTCCACGATATCCTCAACCACTACGATGAGAGTAAAGCTGTAGATATTATATACCTTGATTTTCAAAAGGCCTTTGACAAAGTTCCCCACAAACGTTTACTACTGCTAAAACTAAAAGCGCATGGAATACAAGACGGTGTGTTGAAATGGATAGAAAATTGGCTCAGCGACAGAAAGCAAAGACTAGTCATAAACGGTAAGGCATCTAAATGGACCAATGTAAGTAGCGGGGTACCCCAGGGATCGGTACTAGGACCAATTCTCTTTCTAATTTACATCAACGACATAGATGAGGGTCTCACCTGTACAATCTCAAAATTTGCTGACGATACAAACATTGCAAATAGCGTACTCTCAAAAGATCAAGTTGACGATATGCAACACAATCTAGATAAATTGTCACATTGGGCCCAAATTTGGCAAATGAGTTTCAATGCGGATAAATGTAAAGTACTACATGTCGGATACCTAAATGAGAAAGCAAACTATTCGATGAATGGCACTCAGCTTAAGAATGTAAACAGAGAAACCGATCTGGAGTAACAATATCGAGTAACCTAAAACCGAGTCAACAATGTTCAGAAGTTGTTAAGAAGGCAAACAAAATAATTGGCTTTATAGGCAGATCATTTGAACATAAATCCAAAGACGTTATCCTAACCCTTTACAATTCCTTAGTCCGCCCTCTTCTGGAATACTGCGTTCAATGCTGGTGCCCTTAGTACCAAAAAGACATAAACAAGCTAGAACGAGTTCAACGTAGAGTTACCAAAATGATACCTAGCCTAAAGAACAAACCATACGAAGAGCGTCTTAGAGAATTAAATCTATTTCCTTTAACCCAGCGCAGATTAAGAGGTGACTTAATTCAAGTGTTCAAAATCATCAAAGGCATCGACAATATGAACTGTAGTAAGTACTTCACTATCGACCAATCTAATTACATGCGGGGAAACGGTTGTAAAATTATTGGTAAATCTTTTAACTCACACGAATCTAAGAATTTCTTCTTCAATCGAGTTGTCAACTTGTGGAATGGGCTTCCCCGAGACGTTATAGACTGCAGCACCGTTGATTCATTTAAATTCCGCCTAGACAAATATCTCGCATCAAACCCGCGACTGACTGCGTTTGTAAATGAATAACTTTATTTTATCCTCCCCTCAGTTACTAACCCATATGTCCCCTACTAACTTCCTAGTCCTGCCACGGACATTAGTTCCAGGGCAGTAGTTCCCTTTCCAATGTTCCCTTACCCAATCTAAACCACTGTTTGGACACTTGATCCTCAGTGTTTTGGAGGACAAGCAGCCTAGAAGGGTCACTAGATCTGTTGTTGCTTGATTTCCTTTGTACTCCTTTGTACTTAACCCTTTTTACTGCCACAGGTCCTTCTTAAACTGCATATAATCGACTAAATATAGCTATAATAAAAATTAAAAAAAATAAGGTTTCCGGCAGAGAAGGGGTTAATCCTTTTTTACTACCACAGATTCTCCTTAAGCTGCACAGAGTCGTCTGAATATATAGCCAGAATATATTTGAAGGGGAGGTTTCCACTTGAGGGATTTTTTTTCGAACTTCCTTCTCCCTCATGTTTAGGCCCATTCCTTTTGAGATTTTAAGACGTTTGCCCCATTAGTTTGGCGATTTTAATAACTTTTGCCCCATTTCTGTAAATTTCAAGACCTTTCGTGCCATTTAGGTTTCGATATTTTTCTGGCGAGCGATAGCGAGCCTATAACTTAAGAGGAATCGGCCTTCGGGGGGGGGGGGGGGGGGGGGGGGGGGCCTTGTTTGCTCCCCGGACCTCCATTAAGATTTTTAAAGTTAACCCCAAGATCCCTCTTCGAGATTAATTTGTACATTTTTGGTTAGACAATTTCCTGGCTACAAGTTCGCTGTCGGTCGTCGGGGAAAAAAATCGACTCCTATATAGCACGAAAGATCTTAATATTGACAAATGAATGGGGCGAAAGGTTATAAAAAACGCCAAACTAATGGGGCGAACTTTATACAATCTCAAAACTAATGGGGCTAAGCACGAGGGAGAAGGGGGTCAAGCAAAAAATAAACTACCCCTTATAATACAGAAAACTGCTGAATAAACACGTTAGCTTGTATAACAGAGAGAGAGAGAGAGAGAGAGAGAGACCAGGCCAAACTTACACTGGACCCCCTTCTCTCTCATACTTAGCCCCATTAGTTTTGAAATGTCAGGACGTTCGCCTCAATAGCTTAGAGATTATAAGACTTTTCGCCCCATTTCTTTGTTAAGCTTAAGATCTTTCGGCCCATTCAGGTGTCCAATTTGTCTTGGCGAGCAATAGCGAGCATGTAATTTAAGGGGAGATCTTCACTTGAGGGATTTTTTTCTTGACCCCTTTCTCCCTCATGTTTAGCCCCATTGCTTTTGATATTATAAAACGTTCGCCCCATTAATTTAGCGATTTTAAGAACTTTCACCCCATATTAAGACCTTTCGTGCCATTCAGGTGTCGATTTTATCCTGGCGAGCGATAGCGAGCCTGTAATTTAAGAGGAACCGGCCTATGGCCGGGACATTTTTCTACCGAAAAATGTACACATTTATCTTGAAAGGGACTCGAGGGGATATAATTTTAAGCTTGATGGAGGTCTAGGGAACAAACTAAAAACCTCCCCTTAAGAGGAATCAGGCTTCGGCCGATTGTGTACCAAAAATGTACAAATATGTCTGGAAGGGGAGCCATTGGGTGGGGGTGGGGGTGTGGGGTGGTGGGGGTGCTGTAGTTTGATGAAGGTCTAGGGGCCAAAAAAAAAAAAAAAAAAAAACATACACAATCGATGTAAACCACACCCACACACACATTGTTTTTTTAAATAACACGATACACAATAGATGTAAACCGCACATTGTTTTTAAGGGGGGTGACCTGCTTTTTGTTATTTCTGTCCTTTTCTCTCTTTCTCTGGCTTGTATCCATTCGGCCCCATTCAGCCAACTATTTTAAGACGTTTTTTCCCCATCTAGATGTCGATTTATTCCTGGCGAGCGATAGCGAGCCAGCATTATATGAAGAAATCCGGCTTCGCCGGAGACATTTTTCTATCGAAAAATGTACAAATTTAGCCTGCTGTCAAACAAAAATAAACAATATGCTGGCTCGCTACCGCTCACCAGTAAAAAATTGACACCTGGATGGGGATAAACGTCTTAAAACAGTAGGTTGAATGGGACCAAATGGATACAAGCCAGAGAAAGAGAGAAAAGGACAGAACAAAAACAGGTCACCATAACTAACATGATACGATATAGACATAAACCACCCACACATTGTTTTGAAATAGACATAAACCACCCACACATTGTTTTGAAATAGACATAAACCACCCACACATTGTTTTTAAATAGACATAAACCACCCACACATGGTTTTAAATAGACATAAACCACCCACACATTGTTTTTAAATAGACATAAACCACCCACACATTGTTTTTAAATAGACATAAACCCCCACACATTGTTTTTAAATAGACATAAACCACCCACACATTGTTTTGAAATAGACATAAACCACCCACACATTGTTTTGAAATAGACATAAACCACCCACACATTGTTTTTAAATAGACATAAACCACCCACACATTGTTTTTAAATAGACATAAACCACCCACACATTGTTTTAAATAGACATAAACCACCCACACATTGTTTTAAATAGACATAAACCACCCACACATGGTTTTGAAATAGACATAAACCACCCACACATTGTTTTGAAATAGACATAAACCACCCACACATGGTTTTTAAATAGACATAAACCACCCTCACATTGTTTTGAAATAGACATAAACCACCCACACATGGTTTTGAAATAGACATAAACCACCCACACATTGTTTTTAAATAACACGCTTTTATTTGTTTGTCAGCCAATGGTGGCTAACACGTTGATAGTTTTATCGAGAGTGGGACTTATACAATCAACATGTCAAATAAACAAAATGGATTCAATCATATTTAATCGCTTGTGAAAACTCCACAATTCTAAATTTTGCCATGCAGAATAGCCTTTACATATACAGTATCTATATATATATATATATATATATATATATATATATATATAGGGTGATTCAGTAACCCTTTTCATAAATTTAATGGCAAATTCGGAACACAAAAATAAGACTAATTTACTCTATGACCCTTAGGGTGAGTCTTTGATATGATGGAGATATTACACCTTTAAAGTTATCGATAGATAGAAAAGAAAAAACTCTAAGGAGTGAGAATGAAAATGTCGTTGCTGACTGGCAGGGTAGCGTAACCAAGACTTGGCATCAAAATGGCTGCATACAGTAGCTGGATGCAGTTCGTTTGGCAATTTACAAAGGTACATTACTACTGTATTGGGCGGGTGCCCAACCCCGAAAGGAGTTGAAATAGGGGAGCTATCCCCCCGCCAAAGGCGGCTTTCTAGGGCCTTTCCTAGCTGATGCTGAGAGGATTGGGTTCTAGTCATGTGGTGATGGGCTGGTCTATCCGAGTGAGAACTGAGCGATCTCTGCCATACCCATAGCTTACTCTGACTGTTCCTTTTACTTATATATCTTCTAGATCTCAAGTGGCGGCGTCTTTTCCGTGGATTGCCCTCCCTACTGCCAACCTAGAAGTTGGCAGATTGGGAGCCAAAGCGTCACATTTTTCCCTTACCCCTCAACTTTCCCTTCATAATTGCTGAGGGGCACAGGGCCTTGGGTGGGGCTTTGGTTTCCCGAGCGTTTCCGCACCCTCCTCAGCTCCCTGCCTTGGAGTGGCTTCGGTCACCCGGGCTTTGTTAGTGGTAAGCAGGGAGGATTTTGTGGGGGCGCTCGTTTATGGCCTTGGCCTTGCTCGAGACCTTGGGGCTGTTGGGCCAGACAGCCTGGGGAACAACAACAACTACTACTGTATTTGTATTATCATCATCATTATTATTAATAGTCATTGTATTAGTAGTAGTAGTAGCAAGGGGAGAAGCAGGCGGCGGAGGATAAGTAAGAGGAAGAGGAGGAGGAGTAAGTGGTGGAAGAGGGGTAAGTGGAGGAGGAGGGATCTGACTGCCGACTTTGAGCTTTGATACTCCGCTCGTCTTAATGAATCTTGAATCAATCTGTACATGAATCTAAAGATTGTTTCTTAGCTTACACGTGATATGTAAATGGTTGCATATGGTAGCAGTTGTCTCAATGCTCAAAAGAACTGCTACTACTACTATGAATAATGTACGTATAATAATGATGATGATGATAGTACAAATAGTAATGTACCTTTGTAAATTGGGAAACCAACTGCATCCAGCTACCGTATGCAGCCATTTTGATACCAAGTCTTGGTTACGCTACCCTGCCAGTTAGCAACGACATTTTCATTCTCACTCCTTAGATTTTTTTCTTTTCTATCTATCGATAACTTTAAAGGTGTAATATCTCCATCATATCAAAGACTCACCCTAAGGGTCATAGAGTAAATTAGTATTATTTTTGTCTCCCGAATTTGCCATTAAATTTATGAAAAGGTTTACTGAATCACCCTGTATATATATAGTGTATAATTTCCTTTCGTCCTTAAATATCGACGAGGGATTAAAATAAACATTATAAATAAACACAAACTTGAATCCCTCCAAGATCTTATCCGTGTTCTTAGTGTTTATTTTGCTCTGGTCCTTAGGTTTGGGTCAGATTGGGGAATGGTGGTCTGGTGTCTCGTGTCCATCACCATTACCACCAGGAAGAGTTGGTGGAAGGAACTGCAGGTAACTCGGACTTTTGGTCATTATCTTGCAAACGGATTTTTCTGTATATTCATTTTATATATACTGTATAGCCTATAATATATATACTGTATAGCCTATAAT
The DNA here is from genome assembly GCA_032716605.1 of Paralithodes platypus. Lineage (NCBI taxonomy): Eukaryota > Metazoa > Arthropoda > Malacostraca > Decapoda > Lithodidae > Paralithodes > Paralithodes platypus. The sequence continues at coordinate 56,165,630 of CM064566.1, read as the reverse complement.
ATATATTGGAATTCCAGTAAGCAATGCGGGTTAGCCTAAATACTGGGCTTACTAGAGAAATCGTATATATTGCAATGATGAAAGAAGCATATTTACTGAATTAAATATATTGGCTCCATGCTTTGTAGGTGAATATAAGGATGAGGTAAACAAGAGATAGATAGTTAATCAGTACTGCAGAGGGTGAGTAATGGGTTTGGTGGAGTGGAATTATGAGTGAACTAATTAGGGGAGGATATGAGAGGAGTTTAGTTGGGGTACAGTATAGCTTATTGTGTGCATGAAGGTATATGTGTGTGTGTGTGTGTGTGTGTGTGTGAGAGAGAGAGAGAATGTGTGTGTGTTGATATTGTGTGTGTGTGTGAGAGAGAGAGAGTGTGTGTTTGTGTTGATATTGTATGTGTGTGTGTGTGTTAGTGTTGATATTGTGTGTGTGTGTGTTGATATTGTGTGTGTATGTGTGTTGATAGTGTGTATGTGTGTGTTGATATTGTGTGTGTTAGTGTTGATATTGTGTGTGTGTTTTTTGATATTGTGAGTGTGTGTGTGCATTTGTGTGTGTGTTGATATTGTGTGTGTGTTTGACAATTAGGTATGGTATGTGTATGAAAACATGAAAGTAAAAATATATATAATACAGACATGACTCTTTAGCCATGGTAGGCAACCAGTCTAGGGGAGATAAAACTCTTATAAATAAATCATTGAGTAGGCTAATCTCGTACATCTTTGAACAGCCACTAGCCTATAGTCTATTCGCTGTAAGTAGGCGAGAAATCATGACCTCTATCCCCTGTAACTCAAAAAGGGCTAGAGCAAATCGGCTGTAAATTTCCACATCTATTCCTTGACTGACTCTTCCCAAATGGTAGACATATTAACTCGATTACTCTAGTAGTTATTGAGTTACAGAGGTTAGAGGTCATGATTTCTCGCCTACTTACAGCGAATAGACTATAGTAGAAGGGAAACTCTGATCACAAACTAATGGCTGAATGGGGCTGAATGGATACAAGCCAGAGAAAGAGAGAAAAGGAGAGAGAGATAAACAAAAAACAGGTGACCCCCCTTAAAAGGTGTTGGTAGTGAACGTTTTTGGCTGCATGACGGTATATACAAAAAAAAGAAAAACAAAAAAAAATAATAATAATAATAATAATAATAATAATAATAATAATAATAATAATAATAACAAATAAATAACGCTACACAAACGGCGCACAGGACAAATTGACCCTTATAAGAGATTTGTATTCATGTGTTTATTTATTTATTCCTTAATTATATAATTATGTGTTCTCCCTATACCCCCATCAATATTATGTGTTCTCCCTATACCCCCATCAATATTATGTGTTCTCCCTATACCCCCATCAATATTATGTGTTCTCCCTATACCCCCATCAATATTATGTGTTCTCCCTATACCCCCATCAATATTATGTGTTCTCCCTATACCCCCATCAATATTATGTGTTCTCCCTATACCCCATCAATATTATGTGTTCTCCCTATACCCCCATCAATATTATGTGTTCTCCCTATACCCCCATCAATATTATGTGTTATCCCTATACCCCCATCAATATTATGTGTTCTCCCTATACCCCCATCAATATTATGTGTTCTCCCTATACCCCCATCAATATTATGTGTTCTCCCTATACCCCCATCAATATTATGTGTTCTCCCTATACCCCCATCAATATTATGTTTCTTCCCTATACCCCCATCAATATTATGTGTTCTCCCTATACCCCCATCAATATTATGTGTTCTCCCTATACCCCCATCAATATTATGTGTTCTCCCTATACCCCCATCAATATTATGTGTTCTCCCTATACCCCCATCAATATTATGTGTTCTCCCTATACCCCCATCAATATTATGTGTTCTCCCTATACCCCCATCAATATTATGTGTTCTCCCTATACCCCCATCAATATTATGTGTTCTCCCTATACCCCCATCAATATTATGTGTTCTCCCTATACCCCCATCAATATTATGTGTTCTCCCTATACCCCCATCAATATTATGTGTTCTCCCTATACCCCCATCAATATTATGTGTTCTCCCTATACCCCCATCAATATTATGTGTTCTCCCTATACCCCCATCAATATTATGTGTTCTCCCTATACCCCCATCAATATTATGTGTTCTCCCTATACCCCCATCAATATTATGTGTTCTCCCTATACCCCCATCAATATTATGTGTTCTCCCTATACCCCCATCAATATTATGTGTTCTCCCTATACCCCCATCAATATTATGTGTTCTCCCTATACCCCCATCAATATTATGTGTTCTCCCTATACCACGATCAATATTATGTGTTCATTGTATACCCCCATCAGTATTATGTGTTCTCCCTATACCCCCATCAATATTATGTGTTCTCCCTATACCCCCATCAATATTATGTGTTCTCCCTATACCCCCATCAATATTATGTGTTCTCCCTATACCCCCATCAATATTATGTGTTCTCCCTATACCCCCATCAATATTATGTGTTCTCCCTATACCCCCATCAATATTTTCTGTACTCCCTATACACCCATCAATATTATGTGTTCTCCCTATACCCCCATCAATATTATGTGTTCTCCCTATACCCCCATCAATATTATGTGTTCTCCCTATACCCCCATCAATATTATGTGTTCTCCCTATACCCCCATCAATATTATGTGTTCTCCCTATACCCCCATCAATATTATGTGTTCTCCCTATACCCCCATCAATATTATGTGTTCTCCCTATACCCCCATCAATATTATGTGTTCTCCCTATACCCCCATCAATATTATGTGTTCTCCCTATACCCCCATCAATATTATGTGTTCTCCCTATACCCCCATCAATATTATGTGTTCTCCCTATACCCCCATCAATATTATGTGTTCTCCCTATACCCCCATCAATATTATGTGTTCTCCCTATACCCCCATCAATATTATGTGTTCTCCCTATACCCCCATCAATATTATGTGTTCTCCCTATACCCCCATCAATATTATGTGTTCTCCCTATACCTCCATCAATATTATGTGTTCTCCCTATACCCCCATCCATATAATGTTTTCTCCCTATACCCCCATCAATACTATTTGTTTTCCCTTTACCGACATCAATATTATGTGTTCTCCCTATACCCCTATCAATATTATGTGTTCTCCCTATACCCCCATCAATATTATGTGTTCTCCCTATACCCCCATCAATATTATGTGTTCTCCCTATACCCCCATCAATATTATGTGTTCTCCCTATACCCCCATCAATATTATGTGTTCTCCCTATACCCCCATCAATATAATGTGTTCTCCCTATACCCCAACAATATTATGTGTTCTCCCTATACCCCCATCAATATTGTGTTCTCCCTATACCCCCATCAATATTATGTGTTCTCCCTATACCCCCATCAATATTATGTGTTCTCCCTATACCCCTATCAATATTATGTGTTCTCCCTATACCCCCATCAATATTATGTGTTCTCCCTATACCCCCATCAATATTATGTGTTCTCCCTATAACCCCATCAATATTATGTGTTCTCCCTATACCCCCATCAATATTATGTGTTCTCCCTATACCCCCATCAAAATAATGTGTTCTCCCTTAAACCCCAACAATATTATGTGTTCTCCCTATACCCCCATCAATATTATGTGTTCTCCCTATACCCCCATCAATATTATGTGTTCTCCCTATACCCCCATCAATATTATGTGTTCTCTCCCTATACCCCCATCAATATTATGTGTTCTCCCTATACCCCCATCAATATTATGTGTTCTCCCTATACCCCCATCAATATTATGTGTTCTCCCTATACCCCCATCAATATTATGTGTTCTCCCTATACCCCCATCAATATTATGTGTTCTCCCTATACCCCCATCAATATTATGTGTTCTCCCTATACCCCCATCAATATTATGTGTTCTCCCTATAACCCCATCAATATTATGTGTTCTCCCTATACCCCCATCAATATTATGTGTTCTCCCTATACCCCCATCAATATTATGTGTTCTCCCTATACCCCCATCAATATTATGTGTTCTCCCTATACCCCCATCAATATTATGTGTTCTCCCTATACCCCCATCAATATTATGTGTTCTCCCTATACCCCCATCAATATTATGTGTTCTCCCTATACCCCTATCAATATTATGTGTTCTCCCTATACCCCTATCAATATTATGTGTTCTCCCTATACCCCTATCAATATTATGTGTTCTCCCTATACCCCTATCAATATTATGTGTTCTCCCTATACCCCCATCAATATTATGTGTTCTCCCTATACCCCCATCAATATTATGTGTTCTCCCTATACCCCCATCAATATTATGTGTTCTCCCTATACCCCCATCAATATTAACAAGAACTCCTAAGACCCCCTTTCGAGATGAACGTGTGCATTGTTCGTGTCATTTAGCTGTCGACTTTTTCCTTGCGAGCGATAGCGAGTTTACAATTTGGGAGGAATCGTCCTATGTACCGAAAATGGCCCCACGATTCCTCATAAATTGCAAGCTCGCTTTCGCTCGCAAGGAAAAAATCGACACCTAAATGACACGAAAGGTCTTAAAATCACCAAATTCATGGGGCCAATGTTTTACAAAGCTCAAATCTAAAGGGGCTAAACATGAGGGAGAAGGGGATCCTGCCCCCCCCCCCCCCTTAATCTTCCGACCTAACTCTAATGACGCAGTGGGTGTTTACTTAATCCTCTCACGTTCTTGACGCAATGTTGAGCCTGTTAGGGATACTTTAAAGCCTTTGTTACCATCAGGGGTATTTAGAAACCTTTAGTTTAGTTACTTCAACCTCTGCAGTTGTCTTTGAGTTAGCTGTGGGCAGAAAACTAATTTTGGAGAGGTAATTATAAGAGTGAGAGAACTCTATTTCTTATTGCTAATCTGGCAACCTCTGCGTCATAAAAACGTGAAAGGGTTGAGCCTGTATTTAATGAGACGCTCCATTACGGCTTTTGTTAAACCTTGGATGATAATAATTAGCTCTTTATGGAAATATTATTGCGGCTTCTACCAGGACATTTAACAAAGAAATGTGTTGAATTTGATCAGACCCATTAACTGAGGTAGATTTTTTTCTAAATTAAGAATATCGTTCGAAATATGAAGGTATTATTGGATAACTAAGATTTAATGTTAACCCCTTCACCATCATTACGTAATTTAATGTTAACCCCTTCACCACCATTACGTAATTTTACCTTTGAGTCTGGCTAAATTTAGATAGTGTAGTGCAGTTTAAGGGGAGGTATTTAGTTTGTTCCCTAGACCTCCATCAAGCTTAAAATTACACCCCCTTGAGTCCCTTTCAAGATAAATTTGTACATTTTTCGGTAGAAAAATTTCCCGGCCGAAGGCCTGTTCCTCTTAAAATACAGGCTCGCTATCGCTCGCCAGGATAAAATCGACACCTGAATGGCACGAAAGGTCTTAATATGGGGTGAAAGTTCTTAAAATCGCTAAACTAATGGGGCAAACGTTTTATAATATCAAAAGCAATGGGGCTAAACATGAGGGAGAAAGGGGTCAAGAAAAAAATCCCTCTAGTGGAGATCTCCCCTTAAGAAGGACCTATGATACTAAGAGGGTTTATTGAGACCGTATCAGCCCCTTTGAGTCGTATAAATAGATTACCAACTTAATCGTTTAACCCTTTCACGTTTTTATGACGCAGAGGTTGCCAGATTAGCAATAATAAATAGAGTTCTCTCACTCTTATAATTACCTCTCCAAAATTAGTGTAATGTCACCATGGCTGTTTAATATGTTTATGGATGGTGTGGTGAGGGAGGTGAAAAGGAGAACTATGGGAAGAGGATTGGGTTTAGTAGGAAAGAATGGTAGAGATTGGGAGTTGAATCAGTTGCTGTTTGCTGATGACACAGCATTGGTGGCGGATTCTGATGAGAAACTGCAGCGGGTAGTCAAAGAATTTGGTGTGGTTTGTGGAAGGAGGAAACTGAAGGTGAACGTCAATAAAAGTAAAGTAATGGTGTGTAATAGGGGAGAGCATATGGTGAATCTAGATGTGAGGCTGGATGGGGAAATATTGGAACAAGTAGAGTGTTTTAAATATCTAGGAGGAACAATAAGCAGGAGTGGAGGTATGGAAGTGGAGGTAAAACAGAGAGTGTGTGAAGGAAGGAAGGTTTTCGGAGCAATGGGAAGTATGTGGACGACGAGAAATCTCGGAGTGAAAGTAAAAAGTGCACTGTATCAAGGAATTGTTGTGCCAACAGTGATGTATGGGGCTGAGACATGGGCTCTGAAGAAAAAGGAGAAAAGAAGGCTGGATGTGATGGAGATGAGCTGCTTGAGGAGTATGTGTGGAGTTACTCGTAGAGACAGATGAGGAATGAACGTAGGAGAGTGGGGCAGCAGGAACATTTGTCAGCCAGAGTGGACAGAAGGGTGCTGAGCTGGTATGGTCATGTTGAACGAATGGGAGATGAAAGGCTTACAAAGAGAATATGTGAGTCAGGTACAAGGGGAGATAGAAGGGCAGGAAGACCCCCATTGAGATGGAGAGACTGTGTAAGAAAGGCTTTGGATGATAGAGGAATGACTATAGATCAGGCAGGGGAAGTGGTGGTGAACAGGAGTGAATGGAGAATGCTTGTGAATAGTTGAGTGAACACGTGGTCATTTGGAGTAAGGGGTCGGGCGCAAGTTGGACTAGATAATAGTCCATCAGGCGCCTGGCCCGGGGAGACGATTAATATGAAGGATGCGCCTGGAAGTGTGGTGGGAGGGCTTGTGGCTTTGGCTCCGCTGCATGTCTGCCTGCCGAGATCGGAACCTCTCCGGGTGGTCGGGGGCCGGGGGAGTGCTGGAGCGACCTTGGTAACCCTGGTCTCTGGGTCTTCTCCTGGGTGACCTGGATGTGTGTGAGTTTGTGTTTTTTATCTGTGTTTATTCGTTGTTTTGTGTTGTTTTTGTGTTTTCCCTGTTCTTGCTCTGTCTTGAGTTGGCTACCCCCAAAATGGGGATTGGGCCTGAGCATATAGATAGATAGATAGAAATTAGTTTTCTGCCCACAGCTAACTCAAAGACAACTGCAGAGGTTGAAGTAACTAAACTAAAGGTTTCTAAATACCCCTGATGGTAACAAAGGCTTTAAAGTATCCCCAATAGGCTCAACACAGCTAACTCAAAGACAACTGCAGAGGTTGAAGTAACTAAACTAAAGGTTTCTAAATACCCCTGATGGTAACAAAGGCTTTAAAGTATCCCTAATAGGCTCAACATTGCGTCATATGTCGGAGAGGCTTAAAGGTAACCAGAATGTGATGAAAATTACGTCATGGTGGTGAAGGGGTTAAGGGGAGATTTCCACTTGGGGATTTTTTTTTCTGGATCCCTTTCTCCCTCGTGTTTAGCCCCATTGCTTTTGAGATTTTAAGAAGTTCGCCCCATTAGTTTAGAAATTTCAAAAACTTTCGCCCCATTTCTGACAATTTTTAGACCTTTTCAATGATATGAAAGTAAGGCTTCGGTTATGTCAGTTTAATTATATTTAACTATAATTTATCGCGAAAGATCATTCCTAAGTTAATTAAATCGTCATAAGTATTGACAATTTAATGACTGTATTAGGAGTTACGTTAGCGTAGATAATACTGTACATTTTATCCAATTTATCTATCTATCTATCTATCTATCTATATACTCAGGCCCAATCCCCATTTTTTTTTCTTCTTCTTCCTCTCTTTATCCAATAAGAATGGTAATTGGTATACAGTATATTGGTATACAGTATATTGGTATACAGTATATTGGTATACAGTATATTGGTATACAGTATATTGGTATACAGTATATTGGTATACATACAGTATATTGGTATACATACAGTATATTGGTATACATTTTTTTTTTTTTTTTTTTTTTTCTATGTGATTGAGGGAGGCAAAAGGCATAACTGCCTATAGCGAGTGCCTCCCCCATAGTTGAAAGGGTGACAGGGCCAAAATCAAGGGACGTTCGAGCCAAAATGCCTGGACACACGGAGTTTGAAGCAATTTAAGTCATAGGAAGAGGGAAAGACTGATTCTGGGAGAGAGTTCCAGAGCTCAGATGTTGAGTAGAAGAAAGTTTGAGAGTAACGTTTCACTCTTGGGTTGGAGAGTTGCACAGAGTAGGGGTGGGATTGAGTTGCAAGACGGGTACCACGTGCCCTACGTAAAGGAGGTGGTATGCACTGGGATAGCTCTGAGGAACACTGATTATTATAGTAGCGATAGAATAGCGAGAGAGATGCAACATTGCGGCGGAGAGAGAGAGATTGCAGAGAGTTGGTGAGTGGACGGGAGTTAATGATACGAAAGGCCTTCCTTTCAACTTTGTCTAGGAGAGCGGTGTGAGAGGAACCTCCCCACACATGTGAACAATACTCAATACAAGGGCGCACTATGCCCCTGTACAGAGCAAGAAGCTGTGCAGGGGAAAAGAACCCCCTAAGGCGGTTGAGCACACCCAGCTTCTGGGAGGCTGCCTTAGCAAGACTGGTAATATGGTCCTTCCAAATGAGAGCAGAAGAAAAAGAGACACAAGAATATTGAGAGAAGATGAAGGGTTGATTTTTGTATTGTTGAAGAATAAGGGATAGTCCGCTGGGAGATCCTGACGGGTAGATAGATGGAGAAATTGGGTTTTGGAAGCATTAAAGTTAACAAGGTTTTCTCTGCCCCAATTGGAAATAGTATTTAGATCAGAATTTAAGAGTTCTATGGCTTCATTACGTTTGTCGTTGAGGGATTGCTGGCTGGGGCGTTCTGAAAAACTAATGGAGTAGTGTAAGGTTGAGTCGTCTGCGTATGAATGGATGGGAATTAAGGTACAGTTAAGGAGATCATTTATAAAAATTAGAAAGAGAATAGGAGATAGGACAGAGCCCTGAGGAACACCGGAGTTTATAGGGTGAGGAAGTGAACAATGGCCGTCCACAACCGCAGCTATGGAACGGCCGGAAAGGAAATTAGAGACAAAGGCACAGATGGAGGGATAGAAACCGAAGGAGGGTAGTTTAGAAATTAAAGATTTATGCCAGACTCTATCGAAGGCTTTCGATATGTCTAGTGCAATAGAAAAAGTCTCACCGAAGTCCCGAAAGGACAGTATATTGGTATACATACAGTATATTGGTATACATACAGTATATTGGTATACATACAGTATATTGGTATACATACAGTATATTGGTATACATACAGTATATTGGTATACAGTATATTGGTATACATACAGTATATTGGTATACAGTATATTGGTATACAGTATATTGGTATACAGTATATTGGTATACAGTATATTGGTATACAGTATATTGGTATACAGTATATTGGTATACAGTATATTGGTATACAGTATATAACATTGTATACGATATACATATTCATATTACTTACTCATGTGACCTGCTTTTTTCTCTCCGTTTCTCTGGCCTGTATCCATTCGGCCCCATTCAGCCTACTGTCTTAAGACGTTCATCCCCATCCAGGTGTCGATTTCTTCCTGGCGAGGGATAGCGAGCCAGCATTTTATGAACAAATCCGGCTTCGCTGGAAAAACAAATCTATCGACAATTTTACAAATGTGTACTGATGTCAAAAACATGTAAAAAATATATGCTGTCTCGCTCACCAGGAAAAAAATCAACACCTGGATGGGGATAAACGTCTGAAAACAGTAGGCTGAATAGGGTCGAATGGATACAACCCAGAGAGAGAGAGGGAGAGATAGAGAAAATCATACAATAAAATGATATAAACGAGGTGGGGCCCCTTAATAACATTAAATAAAAATGAGGACCAAAAGAAAAACACATTGTATATATTTTTTTAATTTATATCATTCACATTTATGATACTTTATTTCAATTCATCAATCAAACTTTCTGCAGGTATAAGCACATTGACACAAACAATAATTTAATTCTGAACTTTAAGGGGGGATGGTTCACTTTAAGGGGGGATGGTTCACTTTTAGGGGGGGATGGTTCACTTTAAGGGGGGATGGTTCACTTTAAGGGGGGATGGTTCACTTTAAGGGGGGATGGTTCACTTTAAGGGGGGGATGGTTCACTTTAAGGGGGGATGGTTCACTTTAAGGGGGGATGGTTCACTTTAAGGGGGGATGATTCACTTTTTGGGCGATTTTTGCGTGTATTCATTATTTTTCTAGTTTCCTCCCTAGACCTCCATCAAATAAAAAAATAAACATCCATTAGATCCCCCTTCTAGATTAATTTGTACATTTTTCGGTAGAAAAATGTCCCGGCCGAAGGCCGTTTCTTCCAACATTACAGGCTCACTATCGTTCGCCAGGGAACAAAATCGACACCTAAATAGCACGAAAGGTCTAAATATTAACGACGAAATGGGGCGAAAGGTCTTAAAATCGACTAACTAATGGGGCGCGAACATCTTAAAATCTCGAAACTAATGGTGCTAAACACGAGGGGAAAAAAGGGACCAGAAAAACGCCCCATGTCCCCTTAATTAAGCTGCAAACAAATGGAATACTGAACGCAGATTGAACGCTTCCGAAAATGCTAATTGAAATCCTGGTATCCGGAAAATAAGGGCAACATTTCAGTCCTGTTTTAAAGGGAGGCTGACCGTTTGTTTGGTCTATTAATTCATTTATTCATATATTTTTTTTAGTTTCCTCCCTAGACCTCCATCAAGCTTAGAAAAACACCCCCTAGACCCCCCTTCAAGATAAATGTGTACATTTTTCGGTAGAAAATGTTCCGGCCGAAGGCCGGTTCCTCTTAAAATTGCAGGCTCGCTATCGCTCGCCAGGAAATAATCGCCACCTAAATTACACGAAAGGTCTTAAAATTGACAACGAAATGGGGCGAAAGGTGTTAAAATCGCCAAACAAATGGGCCAAACGTCTTATAATCTCAAAACTAGTGGGGCTAAACATTAGAGAGAAGGGGGTCCAGAAAAACGGTCTGCCTCCCCTTAAATTCGCCTCCTTTTCTGAATATGAACGAAATATTGGCGAGAATGTATTGGAACAAAAGCCGATGATTTGTTTTGGGAGCGTGGTGGTTTCCTGGTTGTGGTGGTGGGGTGGTTGGTGTGGTTGATTGTGGTGGTTGATGATATTGTTAGTGTGGTTGATTGTGGTGGAGTGGTTGATTTTGTGGTGGTGGGGTGGTTGATTGTGTGGTTGTGGTGATGAGGGCGGTTGGTGTGGTTGATTGATGTGTTTTGTATGGTTGATTGTGTGGTGGTGGGGTGGTTGTTGGTGTGGTGTGGTTGATGAGGGCGGTTGGTGTGGTTATTGATGTGGTTGATTGATGTGTTTTTGTATGGTTGATTGTGATGGTTGTTGGTGATTGATGTGGTTGTTGATTGTTGTTGTTGTTCCCTAAGCTGCCTGGCCGAACAGCCCCGAGTCCCTGAGGAAGGCCATGGCCACGATCGGGCTTTCCCACAGAGCTCTCATTGAGTGTAGGTTGTGTTGTTAGCGTAAGTGGTTGTGTGAAATGCAGTCTTCTATGATGTGTTTAATGGTATGGGGTGCTGTGTTACATCCCGGGCAGGCGTCGACAACGGAGTCATCCAGTCTCTTCTGATAGCTCAGGAGAGCTGGATGGTGTCCGCATCTCAGCCTGGCCAGGTGGACTCTGTCCTCGCGAGGGAGGGAGGATTCGGAAGGATGGATTTCGGATTCGGAAGGATGGATTGGTTGTTGATTGTGGTGGTATGGTTGATTCCTGGTTGTGATGGTGGGGTTGTTGGTGTGGTTGATTGGTGTGTTTTAGTATGGTTGATTCCTGGTTGTGGTTGTTGGTGTGGTTGATGTGATTGTTGGTGGGATTGGTTGTGTATGAATTCACTGTATATGAATTATTTGCACTTTGGAAAGAAAATTGACCACTTGCGAGTTTCAGGCTATAAGGAAGTTGGAGCTGTAGGCATCGATATTTAGCAGAATACCGGCTAAAATACGGTTGTAGTACAGTCGCGCTAATAAATGATGTCCCGGCGCCAAGAATGATGTCCCGGCGCCAAGAATGATGTCCCGGCGCCAAGAATGATGTCCCGGCGCCAAGAATGATGTCCCGGCGCCAAGAATGTGTTGTTTTATCATTTGTTTCAGCCATAATATTATCTAAGCTTCATTTCTTCATATCGAGTGAAATGTATACAAACATGTTCCTACACTTACCCACCCTATTCTACATCTGACAGACATTAATACAGCACAAAGCGAGCCAAGTGTGATGACAGCTGGGACATGACTTATTAGCGCGACCGTACATTTATAAATCCATGCAACTAAGTTCAACGTACTTTTTATCCATTAAACATCTACTTTATTATTGTATTTCTCTTTAACCCTTTCAAGCTCTGAAGGCGTTTTTAGCAGTTTATTTTGGCTCTCATTAGACGATTTTATGCAGCTTAGGAAGTATCTGTGGGTATTAAAAGGGTAAATACTATCTCAATCAACCCTCTGACTTCCATATACCGTTACTAATCTGATTACAATCGTCTAATAGTAGCCAGAAACAGAACAGAAACGCGTATTGGAGCTTGAAAGGGTTAATATCGATGTTTACGGCACCAACTTCCTTATAGCCTGAAACTCGCAAGTGGTCAAATTATATAAACTGAATTCATACCATATATCACTTATTATTTTTCAGCACCTCCCTCTCTCTTTGGCTTGTATCCATTAGGCCTCATTCAGCTTACTGTTAAAGACGTTTACCCCCATCCAGGTGTCAATATTTTCCTGGCAAGCGGTAGCGAGCCAGCATATATATGTTTTGTTTTGACAGCAAGCTAAGTTTGTACATTTTTCGATAGAAAAATGTCTCCGGCGAAGCCGGATTTCTTCATACAATGCTGGCTCGCTATCGCTCGCCAGGAGAAAATCGACACCTGGATGGGGATAAACGTCTTAAACCAGTTGGCTGAATGGGGCCGAATGGATACAAGCCAGGGAAAGAGAGAAAAGGAGAGAAAGATAAAAACCAAAAAAGCCGGCGAACCCCCTTAAAAAATGCATAATTATAAACTGCATTCATACCGTATTTCACTGACTATTTTTTTCCACCAATTCTTCCACACCTGGTGATATCAAAATGACTCACCGGCCTAATTGCGCTTTCAGGGGGAAGGTAGTCGCTTTTTATGGACCTCTTTCTCCCTCATGTTTAGCATATTAATTTTGAGATGTTACGACGCTCTATGAAGACCTCTATGAAGACTAAAAAAAAACACACCCCTAGACCCCCTTTCAAGATAAATGTGTACATTTTTCGGTAGAAAAATTTCCCGGCCGAAGGCCGGTCCCTTCTAAAGTTACAGGCTCGCTACCGCTCGCCAGGAAAAAATCGACACCTAAATGGAACGAAAGGTCTAAATATTGACAAAGAAATGAGGCGAAAGGTCTCAAAATTGCCAAACTAACGTTCCGTTAGTGTGTTTTTTTTTAGTCTTCATAGAGGTCTAGGGAGGAAACTAAAACAAATATATGAATAAATGAATTAATAGACCAAACAAACGGTCAGTCAGTCTTAATCACCAAATAGATAGACCATCAAACAAGCACTGCCCCCCCCCCCCCCCTCCCTTAACCCTCTAACGATGGAGTGAGTGTTTTCGTAATGACCTTGTTTGTCGTAATGACCTTGTTTGTCGATGAGCCAGTCCATTACAGCGCGTTTTTTGTCTTGGGTGCGATAATATATCTTTTAAGGGGAGACTGGCCGTTTGTTTGGTCTATTAATTCATTTATTCATATATATTTTTTTAGTTTCCTCCCTAGACCTCCATCAAGCTTAGAAAAACACCCCCTAGACCCCCCTTCAAGATAAATGTGTACATTTTTCGGTAGAAAAATGTCCCGGCCAAAGGACGGTTCTTCTTAAAATTGCAGGCTCGCTATCGCTCGCCAGGAAATAATCGACACCCAAATAGCACGAAAGGTCTTAAAATTGACAACGAAATGGGGCGAAAGGTGTTTAAATCGCCAAACTAATGGGCCGAACGTCTTATAATCTCAAAACTAGTGGGGCTAAACATTAAGGAGGAGGGGGTCCAGAAAAACGGTTTTCCTCCCCTTAACTGTCTTGATAGCGTAATGCATAAGTGCGCGGAATTTCGGTGTGAATGTCCTAGGTTCGAGTCCTTGGAGTGCCACATGTATTTGTTGATTTCATTAATTGAGTTTAGAGGTGAAGTTGGTTGGTGGAAAAATCGTAATAGTTCGTTTAGTTTTTATTTTCCTCGCTCGACCTCCATTAAGCTTAGAAATACACCACCTATAGACCCTCTTTCAAGATAAATGTGTACATTTTTCGGTAGAAAAATGTCCCTTCTAAAGTTACAGGCTTGCTACCGCTCGCCAGGAAAAAAATCGACACCTAAATGGAACGAAGGGTTTTAATAATTATTGACAAAGAAATGAGGCGAAAGGTCTCCACATCGCCAAACTAACGGAACGAGCGTCTTAAAATGTCAAAATTAATATGCTAAACATGAGGGAGAAGGGGGTCCAGAAAAAACGACTACCTCCCCCTTAAAGTGCAATTAGGCCGGAACGGAACGAGCGTCCTAAATCTCCAAATTAAACATACCAATAAATACGGCTTTGGCAATGATATAGCTTGATAATACGGCTTTGGCAATGATATAGCTTGATAATACGGCTTTGGCAATGATATAGCTTGATAATACGGCTTTGGCAATGATATAGCTTGATAATACGGCTTTGACAATGATATAGCTTGATAATACGGCTTTGGCAATGATATAGCTTGATAATACGGCTTTGGCAATGATATAGCTTGATAATACGGCTTTGGCAATGATATAGCTTGATAATACGGCTTTGGCAATGATATAGCTTGATAATACGGCTTTGGCATTGATATAGCTTGATAATACGGCTTTGGCAATGATATAGCTTGATAATACGGCTTTGGCATTGATATAGCTTGATAATACGGTTTTGGCAATGATATAGCTTGATAATACGGCTTTGGCAATGATATAGCTTGATAATACGGCTTTGGCAATGATATAGCTTGATAATACGGCTTTGGCAATGATATAGCTTGATAATTCGGCTTTGTCAATGATATAGCTTGATAATACGGCTTTGGCAATGATATAGCTTGATAATACGGCTTTGGCAATGATATAGCTTGATAATACGGCTTTGGCAATGATATAGCTTGATAATACGGCTTTGGCATTGATATAGCTTGATAATACGGCTTTGGCAATGATATAGCTTGATAATACGGCTTTGGCATTGATATAGCTTGATAATACGGTTTTGGCAATGATATAGCTTGATAATACGGCTTTGGCAATGATATAGCTTGATAATACGGCTTTGGCAATGATATAGCTTGATAATACGGCTTTGGCAATGATATAGCTTGATAATACGGCTTTGGCAATGATATAGCTTGATAATACGGCTTTGGCAATGATATAGCTTGATAATACGGCTTTGGCAATGATATAGCTTGATAAATACGGCTTTGGCAATGATATAGCTTGATAATTAAACTTCGGCCCTTTATTAGCTTCGGAGGTATGCGTCACTCTTAAGGGGAGATGGGTCGTTTTTCTGGTCCCCTTTCTCCCTCGTGTTAAACCCCATTTGTTTTAAGATTATAGGACGTTTGGCCCATTAGTATGGCGATATAAACACCTTTCGTCCCATTTCGTTATCAATTTTAAGACATTTCATGCCATTTGGATATCAATTGTTTTCCTGGCGAGCGATAGCGAGCCTGATATTTCAAGAGGACCGGGACCTTTTCCACCCAAAAAAATTACAAATTTATCTTGAAGGGGGGTCTAGGGGGTGTTTTTCTAAGCTTGATGGAGGTCTAGGGAAGAAACTAAGAAATGAATGAATAATTTAATTAATAGACCATACAAAAAAAAAACGGCCCATCTCCCCTTTTTTTCTGGACCACTTTCTCCTTCATGTTTAGCCACATTAGTTTTCAGATATTAAGATGTTTGCCCCATTAGTTAGTCGATTTTAAGACCTTTCGGCCCATTTTTACGTCAATATTTAAACCTTTCGTGCTATTTAGTGTCGATTTTTTTCCTGGCGAACGATAGTGAACCTGTAATGTTTCCCGGCCTTTGGCCGGGAAATGTTTCTAATCTAATGCCTTGGTAATGTTCACAATACAGTACAAATGATCAAGATTACATCTATATAATACATCAGTTTACCCAGCATTGGCACGCTTGGACTTCGTTTTCTCTTTATATAACACGCTAAGAGAAAACGGATCCTACTTTGCAGAAAATGGGTAACATCGATATTTCTCTCCAGGCACAATATTATACTCTCACACACACACGTTTTCATCTACATCGTTCCTCACGGTGTTGGGGATTGCACTGAACGGTAAAGAAGAGTAAGAATTTCCCGAATACCATTATGTTGGGGTAAAAGGATGGACAAAAACATAATAAACAATAAAAAATCAAACAAAATACGTCGCCGGCACAGAGGGGGTTAAGGGGAGATTTCCACTTGAGGGATTTTTTCTGGACCCCTTTCTCCCTCATGTTTAGCCCCATTGCTCTTGAGATTTTAAGACGTTCGCCCCCCGTAGTTTGGACATTTTATGACATTTTGTCCCATTTCTGTCAATTTTAAGACCTTTCGTGCCATTTAGGTGTCGATTTTTTCCTGGCGAGCGATAGCGAGCCTGTAATTTTAGAGCAACCGGCTTCTGGCCGGGACATTTTTCTACCGAAAACTTTACAAATATATCTTGAAAGGGGGTCTACAGTAGGGGGTGTAATTTTAAGCTTGATGAAAACGTAGGGAACAAACTAAATACCTCCCCTTAATAACTAAATACCTCCCCTTAATAACTAAATACCTCCCCTTAATAACTAAATACCTCCCCTTAATAACTAAATACCTCCCCTTAACAACTAAATACCTCCCCTTAACAACTAAATACCTCCCCTTAACAACTAAATACCTCCCCTTAACAACTAAATACCTCCCCTTAACAACTAAATACCTCCCCTTAATAACTAAATACCTCCCCTTAATAACTAAATACCTCCCCTTAATAACTAAATACCTCCCCTTAATAATGATATGCAGATTTTCCAGATTTCCTACATTAACCTTGTAAGTCAACAGTTGTCATATACAGTGCTTATTAACACCCGGTCTCGTCTTCTCTCCCTCTCCCTCTCTCTCTCTCTCCCTCTCCCTCTCTCTCCCTCTCTCTCTCTCTCTCTTGGTCTCACATGATCAACACGTACAGTATTCACTTGATCTCTCTCCCTCTCTCTCTCTCTCTCTCTCCCTCTCCCTCTCTCTCTCTCTCCCTCTCGCTTGTGTTCGCTTTTTTTTAATGTTCTCCTCACTCACTCACTCTCACTGTCTCTCACTCTCACTCTCCCTCTCCCTCCACAAACCATGCAAGTTTCCTCGACCCTCCACAGTTGATTCTTGTGAAGCCAAAACACGCGACGAATCCCAAACTCATATTCTAGGACAAGCCTTAACCCCTTCCGTGCCGGTATTAGATGATATTATTCAACTAGGGGAGGTGTGGTGGAGTGGTCTTGCCACTGGCCTGGTAATCCAAAGGTCCCGGGTTCAAATCCCGATGTATCAATGGGAAGATATTATTGGGATGGAATTTGTGCTGTACCTAGTATCAGTGCATTACCACAAGCCCACCGAAACGTCAATAAAATACCCTCATTGTTCCCTGATTAAGTAGCACTGTATGAATATTCCCATATTCAAAATATGCTATAGGGGTGCAATGCCTGGTGAGTTATCTGCTCAACAGGTGGCGTTGTGTGTGTGTAAGTGTGAGAGTCCGAGTGTAGGGGGTGAGACAGTGAAGCACGGGAACGAGATGGCTTCAGAGATGGGGTCGTTTCGGGCCATGAGTGAGCACCGTGCCTCATGTGAAGGCAAGATGGCAGGTGCTCGTTGTACTCTACGTGCTTCACATGTCTCACTCCCTAGACTGGAACAAGACCTCACGGGCTTCACTGTTCATTGTAAAGCGGTGAATGTTAAGGCTCTCAGCCTATGCCCGAGAGGAAGTAAGTTGGAATATAGAAAAAAAAAAAAAAAAAAAAAAAAAAAGAAACTTAGGAAGTGTCTCCAGCAATTATAAGGCTTCGACCTATCACAGTCAACCCTCTTAAGGGGAGGATTTTAGTTGATTCCCTAGACCTCCATCAAGCTTAAAATTACTCCCCCTTGACCCCTTTTCAAGATAAATTTCTACATTTTTCGGTAGAAAAATGTCCCGGCCGAAGGCCGGTTCCCCTTAAATTACAGGCTCGCTATCGCTCGCCAGGAAAAAATCGACACCTAGATGGCACGAATGGTCTTAAAATTGACAGAAATGGGACGAGGGTTCTTAAAGTCGCCAAACTAATGGGGCAAGCGTCTTTAAATCTCACAAGCAGTGGGGCTAAACATGAGGGAGAAAGAGGTTTAGAAAAAAATCCTCCAGGTGGAAATCTCCCCTTAAGTACCACACCTCCTTCCTAAGCTGCATAAAATCGTCTAAATATAAAGCTAGAATAAAACTACTGAAAAGACGTCGCCGGTACAGAAGGGGTTAACCCTTTCAATACCGGTGATGTCCATTTCATCATAGGCTGGACCTTATTAGACAATTATAGTCCTTTAAGGGGAGGTTTCCACTTGAGGGACTTTTTTCTTGACCCCTTTCTCCCTCATGTCTAGCCCCATTGCTTTTGAGATTTTAAGACGTTTGCCCCATTAGTTTGGCGATTTTTAAGAATTTCCGCCCCATTCTGTCAATTTTAAGATCTTTCGTGCCATTTAGGTGTCAATTTTATCCTGGCGAGCGATAGCGAGCCTGTAATTTAAGATTAATCGGCCTTCGGCCGGGACATTTTTCTACCGAAAAATGTACAAATTTATCTTGAAAGGGGGTCAAGGGGGTGAAATTTTAAGATTGTTGGAGGAGTAGGAAACAAACTAGAAACCTCCCCTTAAGGGGAGGTTTTGGTCTCTGCTTTTTGTCTCTTTCTCTCACTCTCTCTTTGGCTTGTATTCATTCGGCCCCATTCAGCCTACTGTTTTAGAACGTTTACCCCATCCAGGTGTCAATATTTTCCTGGCGAGCGGTAGCGAGCCAGTATAAATAAATTTTTGTTTTGACAGCAAGCTAAATTTGTACATTTTTCGATAGAAAAATGTCTCCGGCAAAGCCGGATTTCTCCATACAATACTTGCTCGCTATCGCTCGCCAGGAAGAAATCGACACCTGGATGGGGATAAACGTCTTAAAACAGTTGGCTGAATGGGGCCGAATGGATACAAGCCAGGGAAATAGAGAAAGGAGAGAAAGATAAAAAAAAAAACGGTGACCCCTCTTTTAAAAAGGGCCTCCGGCAATTATTAACAGGCTTCGAACTATCTCACTTAAGCGTCACATCTCTCCTTTGCCCCTCAACTTTCTCTTCATAATTGCTGAGGGGCACAGGGCCCTGGGTGGGGCTTTGATTTCCCGGGCGTTTCCGCACCCTCCTCAGCTCCCCGCCATGGAGTGGCTTCGGTCACCCAGGCTTTATTGTGGTCGGCAGGGAGCATTCTGTGGGGGCGCTCGGTTATGGCCTTGGCCTTTCTCAGGGCCTTGGGTCTGTTCGGCCAGGCAGCTTGGGGAACAACAACAACAACAACAACCTCTTCAACTACCACAGATCCTTCTTAAACTGCTTAAGGGGAGGTTTTTAGTTTGGTCTCTGGATATCCATCAAGCTTAAGATTACACCCCCTTGAGCCCCTTTCAAGATAAATTTGTACATTTTTCGGTAGAAAAATTTCCCGGCTGAAAGCCGGTTCCTCTTAAATTACAGGCTCGCTGTCGCTCGCCAGGATAAAATCGACACCTAAATGGCACGAAAGGTCATAAAATTGACAGAAATGGGTCGAAGGTTCTTAAAATCGTCAAAATAATGGGGCGAACGTCTTAAAATTAGAAAGCAATGGGGCTAAACGTGAGGGAGAAAGGAGTCAAGAAAAAAATCCCTCAAGTGGAAATCTCCCCTTAAAATCGTCTAAATATAGCCAGAACTAAAGCCAAATGACGTTACTGGAACCGAACGGGATAATATTGGTCCGTTTCCCGACAAAACTCCCCTTAAAGCCGGTATCACACGAGCGCTTTTCCCCTTCAACATTTATCCTCAACACTGGTCTGGCAGCTTGTGAGGTCAACATTTATAACTTTTTCCCTCAACATTTATCCTCAACACTGGTCTGGCAGCTGATAAGGTCAACATTTTAAACTTTTCCGGTCCCCTAAATTCATCTATCATCAGTCTAGTTTCCGATACCAGTGAAAAATATTCCGAAAAATTTTGCCAGAAAAATGTTGATTATTGAATGTTGAGTATAAAAGCTCTCGTGTGACATCAGCTTAACTCCCGCAGGTAACCCGATTCACTGAACAGCCATTACAGATTCCGACAGATGTGCACCCAGGCTCAAAACAAATTAAGGGAGCCCACCTCGCTTTTTGTTTTCTCTCTCTCTCCCTCCCTCTCTCTTTGGCTTGTATCCATTCAGCCTACTGTTTTAAGAAGTTTTACCCCATCCAGGTGTCAATATTTTCCTGGCGAGCGGTAGCGAACCAGCATATATATATTTTTGTTTTGACAGCAACCTAAATTTGTACATTTTTCGATAGAAAAATTTCTCCGGCGAAGCCGGATTTCTCCATACAATGCTGGCTCGCTATCGCTCACCAGGAAGAAATCAACACCTGGATGGGGATAAACGTCTTACAACAGTTGGCTGAACGGGGCCGAATGGATACAAGCCAGAGAAAGAGAGAAAAGGAGAGAAAGATAAAAAAAAAAGCGGGTGACCCCCCTCCTTAAGTCCTTTGAGTCTGGCAAAGCTAACTCGATTACCAAGAACGACCATTAGTGCCATTACCCCCCTCCCCCCCCCCCCCCCCCCCCCACCCCCGCCCAAACTACCCACACACACACACACGCCCAACGAATGTAATTAAGGGGGTCACCTCGCTTTTTTTCTTTATCTTTCTCTCCCTCTCTCTTTGGCTTGTATCCATTCGGCCCCATTCAGCCTATTGTTTTAAGACGTTTACCCCCATCCAGGTGTCAATATTTTCCTGGCGAGCGGTAGCGAGCCAGCATATATATATTTTTGTTTTGACAGCAAGCTAAATTTGTACATTTTTCGATAGAAAATTTCTCCGGCGAAGCCGGATTTCTCCATACAATGCTGGCTCGCTATCGCTCGCCAGGAAAGAAATCGACACCTGGATGGGGATACACGTCTTAAAACAGTTGGCTGAATGGGGCCGAATGGATACAAGCCAGAGAAAGAGAGAAAAGGAGAGAAAGATAAAAATAAGCCGGTGACCCCCCCTTAACTTGAGTAGAAGAATGAGTTAACATAGACTAAAAAACCTTCCCTAAAAGATGACAAAGAAAATACGAGACAAAAAAACAAAACAAAAAAAACAAAAAATATATATATATATATATATACAAATACTGTATATATATATATCAGTCATTAATAAGTAAAGCAATATGTTGTACTGGTAGATCCTGAAACGTTGATACCTGTCGATTAAATATTTCTGACAATTAGAATCCCACACAAGCGACATATAAGATGTTAAGCTACCCTTAGCTATATTAACCCTTTCAAGCTCTCACGCGTTTTAGCATTCTATTTTGGCTATCATTAGACGATTTTGCGCAGCTTAGGAAGGATCGGTGGGTACTAAAATGGTAAATAGTATCTCAATCAACCCTCTGACTTCCGTATACCCTTCCTAATCTGAATAAAAAGGGTAAATACTATCTCAATCAACCCTTTGACTTCCGTATACCCTTCCTAATCTGAATAACATCCTCTAATAATTACCCGGAAAACAGAAACAAATGCGTATTGGAGCTTGAAAGGGTTAAGGGGGGTGACCTGTTTTTGTTCTGTCCTTTTCTATCTTTCTCTGGCTTTTATCCATTTGGCCCCATTCAGCCTACTGTTTTAAGACGTTTATCACCATCCAGGTGTCAATTTTTTACTGGTGAGCGGTAGCGAGCCAGCATATTTTTTGTTTGTGTTTGAGAACAGGCTAAATTTGTAAATTTTTCGATAGAAAAATGTCTCCGGCGAAGCCGGATTTCTTCATATAATGCTGGCTCGCTATCGCTCGCCAGGAAGAAATCGACACCTAGATGGGGATAAACGTCTTAAAATAGTTGGCTGAATGGGGCCGAATGGATACAAGCCAGAGAAAGAGAGAAAAGGACAGAAATAACAAAGAGCAGGTCACCCCCTTAAACTACCCTTAGCTATAATGAGAGTATCAATATGTGTGTAGTGGCAGTACAAGGAGTTGCAAGGAATTATTGATCTTTTCAGTTTATTCGAACGCATGCCTCTCTTTTGCTAACTATGCCATTATATTCAGCGTAGGAATACATTTTTGAAGTTAGAAAGTAAGAATAGATACCCTTAAGACGTTCGCCCCATTAGTTTGGCGATTTTAAGAACTTTCACCCCATTTCTGTCAATTTTAGGACCTTTCGTGCCATTTGGGTGTCGACTTTTTTCCTGGCGAGCAATAGCGAGCCTGTAATTTAAGAGGAACCGGCCTTCGGCCGCGACATTTTTCTACCGAAAAATGTACAAATTTATCTTGAAAGGGGGTCTAGGGAGTGTAATTATAAGCTTGATGGAGGTCTAGGGAACAAACTAAAAACCTCCCCTTAACTGCTTGCTTCCTAGAGATCCTTCCTACACTGCATAACATCGTCTAATGGCAGACAGAATACAGGGAAGAAGCGCGTTATCAAAGAGTGAACAACAACAATAGCCTATGACCGAGAGGGAGTAGTTGGAATATATGAAAAACAGAAATAAAAACGTAAAATGAGTACTTACCATTATACAGGTTCTCCTCCAAGGGAATCAGCAGAGGAAGGACCACATTGATCGCCATTTTGTTTATTTTTATTTTTGTTCTCACTTGTTTATATTTTACCGGGTATATAGGATACTGTATATGTTTTGTTATTGTTTTTTTTTTTTTTTTTTTTTTTTTTTTTTCACTTGTTTATAATTATATACCGGGTATATTTATATATATATATATATATATTTTTTTTTTCTTCACTTGTTTATATGTTACCGGGTATATACTGTATATGTTTTGTTATTTTTTATTTTTTTTTTTTTTCACTTGTTTATATATACCGGGTATATTTATTTTTTTTTATTTTTTTTTTTATTTTTTTTCACTTGTTTATATTTTACCGGGTATATACTGTATATGTTTTGTTATTGTTTTTTTTTGTTTTTTTTTTTTTGTTTTTTTCACTTGTTTATATATACCGGGTATATTTATATTTTTTTATTTTTTTTTTTATTTTTTTTTCACTTGTTTATATTTTACCGGGTATATACTGTATATGTTTTGTTATTGTTTTTTTTTTTTTTTTTTTCACTTGTTTATATATATTTATATTTCTTTATTTTATTTTTTATTTTATTTTTTCACTTGCTTATAATTTTGTCTAAACTGTCTTGGTGGTGTAATGGTTAGTGCGCGGAATTTCTGTATGTGGTATCCTAGGTTCGAATCCTGGGAGTATCACATGTTTTCATTAATTTACTTTCTCGCTGGATGTCACAGGCTTCTTCACTTTTCAGTATTGTATCTGTGGTTGTTTACAATACTTTCTGTGCAACACTTTACAATACTTACAATACTTTCTGTGCAACACTTTACAATACTTTCAATACTATCTTGACAGTACTTTACAATACTTTCTCACTAGATTTCACAGGCTTCTTCACTTTTCATTGTATCTGTGTTAGTTTACAATACTTACGATACTTTCTTTACAATACTTTACAATACTTACAATACTTTCTTTACAATACTTTACAATACTTACAATACTTTCTTTACAAAACTTTACAATACTTTCTCACTAGATTTCACAAGCTTCTTCACTTTTCATTATCTGTGTTAGTTTACAATACTTACAATACTTTCTTGACAATACTTTACAATACTTACAATACTTTCTTTACAATACTTACAATACTTTCTTTACAAAACTTTACAATACTTCCTCACTGGATTTCACAGGCTTCTTCAGTTTTCAGTATTGTATCTGTGATCGTTTACAATACTTACAATACTTTCTTGACAACTAACCTACATAATTACTGTATTTGTGTTTAATATCAATGTTTACGGCTCCAACTTCCTTATAAACCAAAACTCGCAAGTGGCTAATTGACCACTTGCGAGTTTCAGGCTATAAGGAAGTTGGAGTTTTGTACATTGATATTAAACAGAAAGGCAATTATAATGTACGTTTCTGATGGCTAAATGGTATGTTGAATTGGGTTTCATGTATTTACAAATGTACTACGACCGTCTTTTAGCTGTACATTATGTTAAACATCGTTGTCTACAGCTCCAACTTCCTTATAGAACGAAACTCGCAAGTGGGTAGGTAATTGATTGTGTTCCCCAGAGGCTGTTGATAACGGAAGGAAAGGCCCTGTCTGAGAGAGGTTGGTGTTATCTCCACAGATGAATTACACAACTCTTATAGGATTGTCCTCGTACAATATCCTTGTCATGTTTTGTTTTTGTTTTTTTACCGGAAACTGTCTCGTGGCGTCCAGTTAAAGGGAGATATATATTGCTAATTTGGCAACCTCTGCGTCATATGAGTCTGAAGGGGTTAATTGGAGACAGACCGTTTGTTTGGTCTATTTCAATCAAACAAAACCATTCATTTATTCATATATTTTGTTTAGTTTCCTCCCTAGACCTCCATCAAGCTTCAGGGGAGATATTTAGTTTGGTCCCTAGATATCCTTCAAGCTTAAGATTACACCCCCTTGAGCCCCTTTCAAAATAAATTTGTACATTTTTCGGTAGAAAAATTTCCCGGCTGAAAGCCGGTTCCTCTTAAATTACAGGCTCGCTATCGCTCGCCAGGATAAAATCGACACCTAAATGACACGAAAGGTCTTAAAATTGACAGAAATGGGTTGAAAGTTCTTAAAATCGTCAAAATAATGGGGCAAACGTCTTAAAATTAGAAAAACAATGGGGCTAAACATGAGGCAGAAAGGAGTCGAGAAAAAAATCCCTCAAGTGGAAATCTTCCCTTAACATTATTAGGATTATTGGAATGGAATTTGTGCTGTACCTAGCTAGTATCAGTGCATTACCACAGCACACCGAAATGCCAAAAATACCCTCATTGTTCCCTGATTAAATAGCACTGTATGAATATTCCCATATTCAAAAATATGCTACAGGGGGGCAATGCCTAGTGAATTAATTGCTCAATAGGTGGCGTTCTGAGAGTGAGGGGCCGAGTGTGGGGGATGAGACTGTGAAGCGCAGAGGCGAGGCGGCTTCAGAGATGGAGTTGCTTCGAGCCGTGAAGCTTCGCATGTCTCACTCACTCCCTAGACTGGAGCAAGACCTCACGGGCCTCACCGTGTTCAGCGGTAGAGTGTAAAGGCTATCAGCCTATGCCCGAGAGGGAGTAGTTGGAATATAGAAAAAAAAAAAAAAAAAAAAGTCTTAAAACAGTTGGCTGAATGGGGCCGAATGGATAAAAGCCAGAGAAAGAGAGAAAAGGAGAGAAAGATGAAAAAGCCGGTGACCCCCTTAATAACAAATGTCTATGAGGTAATCGTATATATTATTCGAATTTCTAAAAAGTTCATCGAATTATATTTTTAGATATCTCTCTCTCTCTCTCTCTCTCTCTCTAGTTGTATTTTACGATTCCCTGTTGCTGTGTTAAATCTCTCTCTCTCTCTCTCTTCTCTCTCTCTCTCGCTCTCTCTCTCTCTCTCTCTCTCTCTCTCTCTCTCTCTCTCTCTCTCTCTCTCTCTCTAGTTGTATTTTACGATTCCCTGTTGCTGTGTTAAATCTCTCTCTCTCTCTAGTTGTATTTTGCGATTCCCTGTTGCTGTGTTAAATCTCTCTTTCTCTCTCTCTCTCTCTCTCTCTCTCTAGTTGTATTTTGCGATTCCCTGTTGCTGTGTTAAATCTCTCTCTCTCTCTCTTCTCTCTCTCTCTCTCTCGATTCCTCCTCTCTCCTTCTCCTCCCGTCTCCTCTCTCTCTCTCGCTCTCGCTCTCTCTCTCTCTCTCTCTCTCTCTAGTTGTATTTTGCGATTCCCTGTTGCTGTGTTAAATCTCTCTCTCTCTCTCTCTCTCTCTCTCTCTCTCTCTCTCTCTCTCTCTCTCTCTCTCACACACACACACACACACCATAATAATTACGACTGACCACAATAAAGCTACATATTTAATTAAGTAGCCGCTGACAATGGAAGTAATATTGACAAGTTAAAAGTGTTAATTGGCACACTATTGATTTATCGTGACAGGCACAGAAATGGGTTAATTAAGGGGGGGGTCACCGGCTTTTGTTTATCTTTCTCTCTTTCCCTGGCTTGTATCCATTCGGCCCCATTCAGCCAACTGTTTTAAGACGTTTATGCCCATCCAGGTATCGATTTCTTCCTGGCGAGCGACAGCGAGCCAGCATTGTTTGGAGAAATCCAGCTTCGCCGGAGACATTTCTCTATCAAAACATGTACAAATTTAGCTTGCTGTCAAAACAAAAATATATATATACTGGCTCGCTACCGCTCGCCAGTAAAATATTGACACCTAGATGGGGATAAACGTCTTAAAATAGTTGGCTGAATGGGGCCGAATGGATACAAGCCAGAGAAAGAGAGAAAAGGACAGAAATACCAAAAAGCAGGTCACCCCCCTTTAAAGAAGCAATAAACGCGTCTATCTCTGGCTTACCCGGTATATACTGTCTACACAAAGGAAATCAAGCAACAACAGATCTAGTGACCTGAAAAAAACTCAACCGGAAATTATGAGGATAAAACATGGTATCACACGAGCGCTTTTTCACGCAACATTTATCCGCAACACTGGTCTGGCAGGTTGTGACAACTATTTCGGCTGCCTTAATTCATCTATCATCCGTCTAGTTTCCGATACCGGTGCAAAATATGCCAGAAAGGTTGCCAGAAAAGTGTTGATCATCGAATGTTGACTATAAAAGCTCTCGTGTGATACCGGCTTAAGGGGAGGAAGACCGTTTTGCTGGACCCCCTTCTCCCTAATGTTTAGCCCCACTAGTTTTGAGATTATAAGACGTTCGGCCCATTAGTTTGGCGATTTTAACACCTTTCCCCCATTTCGTTGTCAATTTTAAGACCTTTCGTGCCATTTAGGTATCGATTATTTCCTGTCGAGTGATAGCGAGCCTGCAATTTTAAGAGGAACCGGCCTTCGGTCGGGAAATTTTTCTACCGAAAAATGTACAAATTGATCTTGAAGGGGTGTTTTTCTAAGCTTGATGGAGGTCTAGGGAGGAAACTAAACAAAATATATGAATAAATTAATAAATAGACCAAGCAAACGGCCAGTCTCCCCTTAACCCCGTCTGAACCGACGACGTCCTTGTAACTTGATTCTGGTTACTATTAGACGATTTTAATTAGTCTCTTAAAAGGGTTTCCAGCCATTAACAGGCTTCGAACTATCTCACTTAACCCTTTGTACTACCACAGATCCTTCTTAAGGGGAGGTTTTTAGTGTGTTTCCTAGACTTCCATCAAGCTTGAAATTACACCCCCTTGACCCCCTTTCAAGATAAATTTGTACATTTTTCGGTAGAAAAATGTCCCGGCCGAAGGCCGATTCCTCCTAAATTTCAGGCTCGCTATCGCTCGCCAGGAAAAAATCGACACCTAAATGGGACGAAAGGTCTTAAAAGTGACATAAATTGGGTGAAAGTTCTTAAAATCGCTAAACTAATGGGGCGAACGTCTTAAAATCTCAAAAGCAATGGGGCTAAACATGAGGGAGAAGGGGGTAAAGAAAAAAAATCCCTCAAGTGGCAATCTCCCCTTAAATTGCACACAAGCGTCTAAATATAGCTAGAATAAAATTTAAAAAGACGTCGCCGGTACTGAAGGGGTTAAAACTGGCGAGTGAGTCATGAGTTTCTTTGACAGATGGATGATGATCGTGTACCCGGAAGAGAGCAATGTGAGGGGAGATAAGCATTTTTTGTCAGTCCTGAAGCAATATTGAGGGGGTAGTACTCGCTTTTGATGGACCCCCTTCTCCCTCATGGTTAGCATATTAGGTTTGAGGTTTTAAGACGTTCGTTCCGTTAGTTCGGCGATTTTGAGACCTTTCGCCTCATATTTTTGTCTATATTAAGACCTTTTGTGCCCTTTAGGCGTCGATTTTTTCCTGGCGAGCGAAAGCGAGCCTCTAATATTTAGAAGGAATCGGCCTTCGGCCGGGAAGTTTTTCTACCGAAAAACGTACACATTTATCTTGAAAGGGGGGTCTAGGGAGTGTTTTTCTAAGCTTGATGGAAGTCTAGCGAGGAAACTCAAAAATAAATAAATAAATAGATAGACCAAAAACCAAGCATTACCCCCTTAAGGATGGTTCTGAAGATGACGGATATCACGATTGGCGGGGTAAGAAATTGGCAGCTTGGCTCAGACGTGGGTTTCTTGCATGTAATTATTATTTTTCTAGTTTCCTCCCTAAACCTTCATCAAATTAAAAAAGAACATCCATTAGATCCCCCTTCTAGATTAATTTGTACATTGTTCGGTAGAAAAATGTCTCTACATTGCAGGCTCACTATCGTTCGCCAGGGCAAAAATTGACATCTAAATAGCACGAAAGGTCTAAATATTGACGAAGAAATGGGGCGAAAGGTCTTAAAATCGACTAACTAATGGGGCAAACATCTTAACATCTGAAAACTAATGGGGCTAAACATGAGGGAGAAAGTGGTCCAGAAAACCGGCCCATCCCCCCCCCCCTTAAAGGAGGTCTAGGGAGGAAACTAGGAAACACTAAATAAATGAAAAAATCGACCAAAAAGTGAACCATCCCCCCTTAACCCTATTTAGTCTCAGGGAGGTATTTTTGGCCCTCCCCTGATTCGCGCCATTAGTTGGGAGATTTTGAGACGTTTCACCCCACTACTTTGGTGATTATAAGACACTTAACCCTTTTTATACCGGTACGTGTTTGTTACTATAGTCTAGCTATGTTTAGGCGATTTTTTTGCAGCTTAGGAAGGATCTGTGGTAGTAAAGAGGGCGAATTGAGATAGTTCGAAGGCCTTATAATTGCTGGAAGCCCTTTTTAAACTGAAGAAAATCGTCTAATAGTAGCCAAAATTAAGTTGAAAAGACCACACCGGTACAGAAAGGGTTAATCTTATTTGGGTATCGATTTTTTATGGGCGAGCACTTAGGCGGAATCGGTCTTTGGACGGGAACTTTCCCCGGGACATTGTTCTAAAGAAAAATGTACAAATTTAGCTTGAAGGCGGTCTAGGTGGGCATTTATTTATTTAAGTTTTTATTTTTATTTTTATTTGTTTATTTTTTTAGTTTTTGCTTTGTGAACTTAAGAACACGATAACATAAGAAAATGGGAGTCTGCAGAAAGGCGAGTGGCCCACACAAGGCAGATCCCTCTCACATCTAACCCTAATTATAAGGCCTTTTGGGAAGTGTTTTTGTTAGCCGAGGAGAGAAACTAAAAGACATTGCTCGAACATGGGCCGGTTTTCTGGACCACTTTCTCCCTCATGTTTAGCCCCATTAGTTTTCAGATGTTAAGACGTTTGCCCTATTAGTTAGTCGATTTTAAGACCTTTCGCCACATTTCTTCGTCTCTACGAAGAGGGGGTGGTATACACTGAGAGAGCTCTGAGGAACAAAGATTATTACAATAGCGGTAGAATAGTGAGAGAGATGCAACATTGCTGCGAAGAGAGAGAGACTGCAGAGAATTGGTGAGTGGATGTGAATTAATGAGACGGAAGGCTTTCTATTTTACTTTGTCTAGTAGTGGTGTGTGAGCGGATCCTCCCTACACGTGTGAACAATAGTCAATACAAGGACGCACTGTGCCCCTGTACAGAGCAAGAAGCTGCGCAGGGGTAAAGAACCCCTGGAGGCGATTGAGCACACCCAGCCTCTGGGAAGCTGTTTTTAGCAAGATTGGTAATATTATCTATCCAAGAGAGATCAGAATAAAATGAGTCTCCAAGAATATTAAGGGGAGGTTTCTAGTGTGTTGCCTAGACCTCCATCAAACTTGAAATTACATCCCCTAGACCCCCTTTCAAGATAAATTTGTACATTTTTCGGTAGAAAAATTTCCCGGCTGAAAGCCGGTTCCTCTTAAATTACAGGCTCGCTATCGCTTGCCAGGATAAAATCGACACCTAAATTGCACTAAAGGTCTTAAAATTGACAGAAATGGGTTGAAAGTTCTTAAAATCGTCGAAATAATGGGGCGAACGTCTTAAAATTAGAAAAGCAATGGGGCTAAACATGAGGGAGAAAGGAGTCAAGGAAAAACTCCCTCAAGTGGAAATCTCCCCTTAAGAGAAGATGAAGGGTTAATTTGTAAAATAGGAAAAGTAGAATGAAAATACGAGGTGCCGTTGTAAAGGCTTATCCGTCAACACCTTCATCTGATGTTTCGTGTCCTAGAGTATACAGCCCCCCCCCCCCCCCCGTTTTCAATGTTGCAAAACATGGTCACTGCATTCCTAAACGAGGGCAACACCTGATAAGTTAAACCATCATTCAGGAAACACTGAATTACTGAATTTGCTTGCGGTGAATTGGCTCTGATTTATCGCCATAGTTACGCATGTTTAGCCGACGATCTCCCTGTATGCACCTTCAATAACCATACATACAAATAAAATCATGATAATATCGTCCGAAAAATTGCTCTCAATGGTCAGAAATAATGGTGGTTAGAAATATCGCCATTGGCAATCGGTGTCTCGCCACTTGCTCCGCAGCCAACCCCGTTAGTCCGACTCACTCACAGTGTTGTCAATGTAGCTACTTTCGCGCTAGGTATAGAGACATTTATTGCTAATCAGAAATAATGGTAGAAATGTCGTAATTGTTTAAGATTAACATTATACATTTAGCTATATTCTGGAGATATGAGCAATTTACATGCGACGTACGATAGTTTGTGCCATTTTTCTGTCAATATCCTCGAGATTGGGTCACATTTCTGGCGATATGTTGGGAATGTAGCGAATTAATATAGAGGTAATTTGTGAGCCTTCATTGGTAATTCTGCTCATTCATACATGGGTCACAATTAGTGTTGCTAAATTAGCTCCTATCCTGCTAGATCTAGAGGTATTAACTTCGATCTAGAGGCAAATTTATACATTTAGCGACATGAATTCTAGCGATATTCTGTAGAGTTGAGCCATTTTAGAGCGATATTGCAGAGATTGTGCCATTATTCTGGCGATATTCTACAGATTTGGGCCATTTCAGAGCGATATTGTAGAGATTGTGCCATTATTCTAGCGATTTTCAGCCTTCATATATAATCTAGCGAACTTGATATGGCAACCCTGCTCACACCTTGCATCATCCACGCTCACTTCCACGTGGTCTTTCCCAGTGTCAGGGTGTGCACGCGGTGCCTCCCGTATTATAAGCGTTTGTATAGGTATTTCGTGCGTGTGTTATACCGTTCGTGGTGCGTGAGGCCCTGGGGATGATCGGGAGGAGGCGCTGAAGGAGGAGGGAACAGACAACGAGGATATAAGGCGAGTGTGTGATGTTCTGTCTTGGTTTCATGGTGCAGTTCAGTTTGTAGTCGGGAAGCATGATTGCTTTTTCGTCGGCATTTCCGTAGGCAGTTATATTTTATGTTATATTTATTGTGTCGTGCTCTTTTTTCATAACTGTATTTCAAGGATCTGCCTTGTGTGGGCCAGTCGGCTTTCTGCAGACTCCTATTTTTGTTATGTTCTTATGTAGGCTATAACTATATCCCTTCCCTCCTCCATTCACCACGGTCATCTGCCTTCAGGGAGATTGCAATACAGCGATCATCAGGGCATGCAAGCAGTAACTTAGCTTGTGTATCATTTTCACATCCTTCCTAAAGGGAATATAATCGGCTGGCGGTAGGGTAGAACAAAGGGAAACATACAACACAGGTTCGACAGGGCTAAAACCTCGCCATTGTTCAATATGGGGAAGACGACGCCTGTTCCTCGTGGCTTATATCACCCCCCCCCCCCTCGTCCTCCCCCTATCCATCCCCCATCTCTCCCTTTCATCCCCCCTTCCTCTGCCTCTCCACTGCCCTCCCCCCTTCTCCATCCCCCCATCTCTCCTCCCTACCTCCCTTTCCATCCCCCCTCTCCCTTTCTACTCCCTCTCCCTCCCCCTACTCCCCTTCCTCCCCTCTCTCCCTCCTCCCTACCTCCCTTTCCATCCCCCCATCTGCCTCTCCCTCCCTCTACTCTCCCTTTCCATCCCCCCTTCCTCTGCCTCTCCATCCCCCCCCCCCCCCTGCTCCCCCTCCCCCATCTCTCCCGCTCCACCCCCCACTCCACCACTCGTTCCACCCTCCTCCACCCCCATCTTCGTTGCTATGCTGGATTTCTCTACCCTCGCTATTTTCGGAATGCCTGATTATTACGTGCGATTGTTATACCGGCGAGAATGTGGAGTCCATGTTTGTGATATAAGTAACACCCCGTTCTTTAACATTAATATCCAATACAAAGCCCAATGTACTTAATAGATATATAATCTTCAAGGACACTACATCCGCCTTATTAGAAACAATTTATTAGGGAAAGTAGGCACCAACAGATTCGTCATATTTTTCTCCATATAGTCCGCATGGAGGATTTTCGTTATCAACAAATTGAAAAATAGGCCTACCCACTTCACAGACAAATACACCAAAAATCTAAGTCAAAGATGGGGTTGTCACCTATAATACTAGGAGCTTAGGTAAGGTTGTTAGGTTAGGCTAATGTCCTTTCAAAGGGGTATAGGCTAGTAAACACTAGGATAGCCTATACCCGGTCAGAGGTAAGAAGAAGAAGAGTCCTGCAGTAGTCTCCTTGAATGCTACCCAAACCCCAATGTACTTGAATAAACTAATTTAGCATAATGCTTTGCTGTTAAGGGGAGGTCTCCACTTGAGGGATTTTTTCTGGACCCCTTTCTCCCTCATGTTTAGCCCCATTGCTTTTGAGATTTTAAGACGTTCGCCCTAGTAGTTTGGACATTTTAAGACACTTTGCCCCATTTCTGTCAATTTTAAGACCTTTCGTGCCATTAAGGTGTCGATTTGTTTCCTGGCGATCGATAGCGAGCCTGTAATTTAAGAGCAACCGGCTTCCGGCCTGGACATTTTTCTACCGAAAAATGTACAAATTTATCTTGAAAGGGGGTTTAGGGGGTGTAATTTTAAGCTTGATGACAACTTAGGGAACAAACTAAAAACCTCCCCTTAAGGTTAGTCACGTTGGGGCGTCTCCTCATTAATTAACCCTTCCAGTACCGATGACGTATGTTTCATTGGATTTCAGCTGTTTTCAGAGGATTTAATGAAGCTTAGAAAGGATGTGTGTGGTAGCTGAAGGATGGTTTGATAGTCTGTAGCCTTTTAATGAGAGAACACTGTACTAAAAGTCCAGATGGCGCTGGGGGTCTTATTCAAATGACTATCGTGTGTGATGCACCATTGAGGGCTTTCGTGATTTAAGAGGTTTAATACAGTTCTCAACTATCTATGACACATAGTTGTGTAGTATATTTTTACTAGATTCATAATATGATGGTTATAAACTCGTTAATGCAGTGAATATATAATAATTAACATAATTTGATACATAAATATCAGCTTATTGAACAAGAAATTTAGTTTCATCTAATGTGGTGTGATAGGCTGGGCGAAATTTTAATACTCATTGAAGTATTGTATTTACTTCCTTTTTAGTTACTAACAAATGCGTGTTTCAGTAGAAATTGGCTGAACATACGGTATTATATTCTGTAGCTGTAGAATTTGGCAGGTTGAATGTCTGCGCCTGCGCACTATAGTTTCTTTCCTACACAACAAGCTATCGTGCGCTTTAAAGTTAGCAATTTATAATCCACTATCAAATCGGGCAGCTAAATATGTTACCGGCTATATTTCTTATTAGCCCAGTGACAGGAAATCAATCAATGTGAATCAGAATGTCGTAGAACACAGAGGCAGCAAATTACATACGTGGAGATGCAGGAAATTCGAAAAAGATGAAAACAACAAAAATTACAACACTGCCTTTTTCACGGGCGACTGTTTAGGTCGTCAGCTGACCGCGGCTGGATATACGTACACAGTGTTGCCAAGGTCTTCTTTTGTTCGCACCATTGGGCTAGTTAGGATTCGTTCATAAGCGTAGATTTGCGAGTTTCCATTTCAAACCATATTATATTCTTGATTTACAGTGTGATGGGGTGGATAGCCTCTGAAGTATCCTAACTAACTAAAATTGAGGAAAGCGGAATTGGGCTGGTTCTATATACTATTAAAGTTGTAGAGGTGTCGAGTGTTGAGTATAGCTAGGCTACATTTCATACAAACGTTCATCATGGCTTTCTGTTGGTTGTACTATACATGTACTTACTCTAGTTGTATTGCGGGAGTGAGCATGCTCGTTATTTCCCGCCTCCTATGTGTGTAGATGTTATATGTATCGTTGGAATGGCTGTGGATGTGTGTGTAGTCTGTATTTAGCCAATTGGCGACATTGGAAACGAAGGCTTAGGGTGGATCTGTATGGTACCATTCTCACTATAGACGGTACCGTCTCGCCCGAAGGCTTAGGTAGCCATCAGCTTAGGTGAACCATATGATACCCATCTCGCCTTGTACCATTTTTGCCAACCCCAGATGGGACGTCACAACGTCGTCCACTTATTCCAGGTACCTATTTACAGCTAGGTGAACTGAGGCTAACACATGAAAGGAGACAAGCCCAATTTGTCTCCGCCCGGCCGGGGATTGAACCCCCGACCCCTCGTGTGTGAGACGAGAGCTCTACCTACTAGGCTACGGGCTGTGTGGTAGCCTATGTGGTGGTGACTGAATAGCCTAATTAAGTGATTGTTTGTGAGGGGGGATTGGGACATTGATGCAGATTTGATGTGTGCATGATGGTGATAATAATGTATGTGGTGTTTCATTAATATTTAAATGATGTGACACGTAGGCCACTACTCATACAGTAGGCTATATGGGACTAGGCCTAGTGATATTTGGGGAACTCATAGTATCATGCATGCATGGCTGTTAAAGATAAACATATCAGAAAATGTGTGTGATAGGATTAAAATAGCTGAAATTGTGTATGTTGTGCGGTGTTCGGTGATTGGGCTACTTTTGGGCGAGTTTGGAGATGTGATGTGCGCTGGCAACCTTGGAATACACACACACACACACACACGCACGCACGACACAATCTATAATTGAAAATGTTACCTTCATTAAGGCTATAATCCACATTTTATTAAGATTTCCATCTGTGGGAAACAAATATCTACCACCATTACTGCTAATGTGCACATAGATTCACAACTAATGTCAAATTTAACAAAGTAAGTCAAGTGGGGATGAGATGTTGACTGTCTGAGATGTTTCGTTTAATGACTTATTATGGGTAGCGAACACTGGCATCAATTTATGATGCGCTTGCCAGTTCTGAAACTAGTTTATAATTGTTTAATCTAATATCCAGTAAAGTGGCTAATGACGATTATTTTATACGTTCATCTCGAGTGTTTATACATCATATTATAATTTTTAGGACATGGATACCTATCTAATGAAATATTAACAGGACTACTTTTAGGGGGCTTACCATGTGTTTGTGTAGGCGTAATAGAATCTGTATATTGGACAATGTACTGAATATAATTTGAGAGTAATATATCTGTAACATTCATGACTATAGAAATCGAGTGATACTTTGATGACTGCGATTTAAAAATTTCAATTCACTTGATGGCAACAAATTTAGGTTCGGTGCGAACCAAAGGCGGGAAAAATAGCGGACGAATTTTTTATTTTCCCGTATTGGTGGATGTCCTTCCTAAACTGAATTAAATAGTCTAATAGTTGCCAGACTATAATGATAAAGACGTCGCCGGTACAGAAGGGGTTAATGCTGATCAAATAGGAAAATATTACCGAAACTACCACTAACTTTCCCATGGGTTTTTTTCTTTTTGGGTCTTTTTGGTCGTTTGCATCATTATAGAATAGTTGAAATTTGTTACAATCCCCGGAAAATGTTTGTTTCTATCATTCATTATCCAACGATCTTAGAACACTCAGATGTAAGACATTTTCAAAGTATTTTTTTTTTTTTTTTTTTTTTTTTGGATACAGGATGGGTTGAGGTCTTTCCCCCCCCCCCCCCTCCCCCATGACTTATTGAAATCAGCATCTATGTTGCCAGTAAGGGGCTTAACAAGAGTTTAATTGCCATCAATAGGGAGATTTTGTTGTTAGTGCTTTATATAGTGCACATAACAACATGTTTTTCCCGGAGGTTGAATTTTTTTTAATATGATCTTTGCAACATCCTTATTCTATAATAGCCTTCAAATATTGAGACATAATTAGTGGTAGTTTTGGTAATAAGTACGGTACCACCAAATACTAATGGTAGTTTTGGTAATAAGTACGGTACCACCAAATATTAATGGTAGTTTTGGTAATAAGTACGGTACCACCAAATATTAATGGTAGTTTTGGTAATAAGTACGGTACCACCAAATATTAATGGTAGTTTTGGTAATAAGTACGGTAAATTTGGTAGTTTTGGTAATAAGTACGGTACCACCAAATATTAATGGTAGTTTTGGTAATAAGTACGGTACCACCAAATATTAATGGTAGTTTTGGTAATAAGTACGGTACCACCAAATATTAATGGTAGTTTTGGTAATAAGTACGGTACCACCAAATATTAATGGTAGTTTTGGTAATAAGTACGGTACCACCAAATATTAATGGTAGTTTTGGTAATAAGTACGGTACCACCAAATACTAATGGTAGTTTTGGTAATAAGTACGGTACCACCAAATATTAATGGTAGTTTTGGTAATAAGTACGGTACCACCAAATATTAGTGGTAGTTTTGGTAATAAGTACGGTACCACCAAATATTAATGGTAGTTTTGGTAATAAGTACGGTACCACCAAATATTAATGGTAGTTTTGGTAATAAGTACGGTACCACCAAATATTAGTGGTAGTTTTGGTAATAAGTACGGTACCACCAAATATTAATGGTAGTTTTGGTAATAAGTACGGTACCACCAAATATTAGTGGTAGTTTTGGTAATAAGGACGGTACCACCAAATATTAATGGTAGTTTTGGTAATAAGTACGGTACCACCAAATATTAATGGTAGTTTTGGTAATAAGTACGGTACCACCAAATATTAATGGTAGTTTTGGTAATAAGTAAGGTACCACCAAATACTAATGGTAGTTTTGGTAATAAGTACGGTACCACCAAATATTAATGGTAGTTTTGGTAATAAGTACGGTACCACCAAATATTAATGGTAGTTTTGGTAATAAGTACGGTACCACCAAATATTAATGGTAGTTTTGGTAATAAGTACGGTACCACCAAATATTAATGGTAGTTTTGGTAATAAGTACGGTACCACCAAATATTAATGGTAGTTTTGGTAATAAGTACGGTACCACCAAATATTAATGGTAGTTTTGGTAATAAGTACGGTACCACCAAATATTAATGGTAGTTTTGGTAATAAGTACGGTACCACCAAATACTAATGGTAGTTTTGGTAATAAGTACGGTACCACCAAATACTAATGGTAGTTTTGGTAATAAGTACGGTACCACCAAATATTAATGGTAGTTTTGGTAATAAGTACGGTACCACCAAATATTAATGGTAGTTTTGGTAATAAGTACGGTACCACCAAATATTAATGGTAGTTTTGGTAATAAGTACGGTACCACCAAATACTAATGGTAGTTTTGGTAATAAGTACGGTACCACCAAATACTAATGGTAGTTTTGGTAATAAGTACGGTACCACCAAATATTAATATTAGTTTTGGTAATAAGTACGGTACCACCAAATATTAATGGTAGTTTTGGTAATAAGTACGGTACCACCAAATATTAATGGTAGTTTTGGTAATAAGTACGGTACCACCAAATACTAATGGTAGTTTTGGTAATAAGTACGGTACCACCAAATATTAATGGTAGTTTTGGTAATAAGTACGGTGAATATTAGTTTTGGTAATAAGTACGGTACCACCAAATACTAATGGTAGTTTTGGTAATAAGTACGGTACCACCAAATACTAATGGTAGTTTTGGTAATAAGTACGGTACCACCAAATATTAATATTAGTTTTGGTAATAAGTACGGTACCACCAAATATTAATGGTAGTTTTGGTAATAAGTACGGTACCACCAAATACTAATGGTAGTTTTGGTAATAAGTACGGTACCACCAAATACTAATGGTAGTTTTGGTAATAAGTACGGTACCACCAAATATTAATGGTAGTTTTGGTAATAAGTACGGTACCACCAAATATTAATGGTAGTTTTGGTAATAAGTACGGTACCACCAAATATTAATGGTAGTTTTGGTAATAAGTACGGTACCACCAAATATTAATGGTAGTTTTGGTAATAAGTACGGTGAATATTAGTTTTGGTAATAAGTACGGTACCACCAAATATTTACTGTTCGTGTTTTTGTTCAAGGGTTTATATTGAAGTAGACAGAGTACCGTATATAGGAATATAAGGATTGGGATGTCTCATCTACCGATAATGGACAGGGTATAGTAATGCAATTTTTATAGTAATAATTTTACTGGTTTCGAACAGATTGTTATTATTTAAGAACCTTCACAAAACGAGTGACAATTTTTTGCTCGTATAGGCCTATTATGCATATATATTGATATGATACAAAAACAAATTGCTTTGATTATTTAGGATTACACAGTGGACTATTATGTTCTCTAAGCACTCTATGTGTGGCGGAACCAATCAAATGAGGTTCAAAGGAGAGAGAGAGAGAGAGGTGTGCTGGTGACAGGTAATTACTGAGCCACAATACATGAGCCATAACAATACACTACAGTTATAGTACCAACGCTGATATAGCTGTAAGTAGTAGTACTGTAACACACACACACACACACACACACACACACACACACACACACACACACACACACACACCAACATTG
This sequence comes from Paralithodes platypus, assembly GCA_032716605.1. Classification (NCBI taxonomy): domain Eukaryota; kingdom Metazoa; phylum Arthropoda; class Malacostraca; order Decapoda; family Lithodidae; genus Paralithodes; species Paralithodes platypus. The sequence goes on along the minus strand of CM064566.1, from coordinate 56,126,316 downwards.
TCATATCACTAACACAGATATACCGGTAAGTCAATATATGCAGGACACGCAACACTATAGGTACCGGTAACAAATTTGTAATATCAGTTTTGGGTTCCTATCATCATCATGTTTCATTGCTATGGACTTTTTATCTCGGGTGGGGGGGGGGGATCTTGGGATTACGTTTCCGTTGAGGGAGCCGCAGAGGGTTGCTCTCAGGCGGCATGATGTGCGGGGGTTGTTTATCATGACCTAGTGGTTGGGGGACAGGACCAGGAGAAGGATCAAGGGATGTAATGATTGGTGATCCTAGGGGTCTAAACGAATCAAGAGTGGGGCTATTAACCCCTTCAGACTCATCTGACGCCAGATTAGCAATAAGAAATAGAGTTCTCTCACTCTTATAATTACCTCTCCAAAATTAGTTTTCTGCCCACAGCTAACTCAAAGACAACTGCAGAGGTTGAAGTAACTAAACTAAAGGTTTCTAAATACCCCTGATGGTAACAAAGGCTTTAAAGTATCCCCAATAGGCTCAACACAGCTAACTCAAAGACAACTGCAGAGGTTGAAGTAACTAAACTAAAGGTTTCTAAATACCCCTGATGGTAACAAAGGCTTTAAAGTATCCCCAATAGGCTCAACACAGCTAACTCAAAGACAACTGCAGAGGTTGAAGTAACTAAACTAAAGGTATCTAAATACCCCTGATGGTAACAAAGGCTTTAAAGTATCCCCAATAGGCTCAACACAGCTAACTCAAAGACAACTGCAGAGGTTGAAGTAACTAAACTAAAGGTTTCTAAATACCCCTGATGGTAACAAAGGCTTTAAAGTATCCCCAATAGGCTCAACACAGCTAACTCAAAGACAACTGCAGAGGTTGAAGTAACTAAACTAAAGGTTTCTAAATACCCCTGATGGTAACAAAGGCTTTAAAGTATCCCCAATAGGCTCAACACAGCTAACTCAAAGACAACTGCAGAGGTTGAAGTAACTAAACTAAAGGTATCTAAATACCCCTGATGGTAACAAAGGCTTTAAAGTATCTCCAATAGGCTCAACACAGCTAACTCAAAGACAACTGCAGAGGTTGAAGTAACTAAACTAAAGGTTTCTAAATACCCCTGATGGTAACAAAGGCTTTAAAGTATCCCCAATAGGCTCAACACAGCTAACTCAAAGACAACTGCAGAGGTTGAAGTAACTAAACTAAAGGTTTCTAAATACCCCTGATGGTAACAAGGCTTTAAAGTATCCCTAATAGGCTCAAAATCGCGTCATATGTCGGAGAGGGTTAACCTCTTCTGTACCGGTGACTGTTTTTTAAATTATAGTACGGCTGTATTTAGACGATTTTGTGTAGTTTAAGAAGGATCTGTGCTAGTAAGAAGGGTTAAGGGGAGATCTCCACTTGAGGGATTTTTTTCTGGACCCCTTTCTCCCTCATGTTTAGCTCCATTGCTTTTGAGATTTTAAGACGTTCGCCCCATTAGTTTGGCAATTTTAAGAACTTTCACCCCATTTATGTCACTTTTAAGACCTTTAATGCCATTTAGGTGTCGATTTTTTCCTGGCGAGCGATAGCGAGCCTGTAATTTAAGAGGAACCGGCCTTTGGCCGGGACATTTTTCTACCGAAAAATTTACAAATTTATCTTGAAAGGGGGTCAAGGGAGTGTAATTTCAAGCTTGATGGAAGTCTAGGAAACACACTAAAAACCTCCCCTTAAGTGAGATAGTTCGAAGCCTGTTAATTTCTGGAGCCCCTTTTAAAACTGAATAAAATCGTCTACTAATAGCCAAAATGAAGTTAAAAGGACGCCCCCGGTAAAGACGAGGTTAACTACAGGAAATGGGAGGTGGTTCCACTCTTGGATGCTGGGGGAAAAAATTAGGTTTAATGCTATTTTCTATCTATCTATCTATCTATATGCTCAGGCCCAATCCCCATTTTGGGGGTAGCCGACTCAAGACAGAGCAAGAACAGGGAAAACACAAAAACAAAAACAACAATGTTATTTTAATACCACGAATTTTGTTGATATATTTGAAGATTAATAATGAATCTATATGCTCTAAAGAGTATAAGAAAATTTGTTTTAACCCTCGGCGAAACCTAATAAAAAAGTATGGTGCTAAAATGTCTGTTTCGTAACAAGGTTGTCAATCCGGTACTTCCAGTTATCGATAGCTCTAAAGATCATATGAAAATGTGTTAAACCCTCGGAAAAACCTAATATAAAAGTATGGTACTAAAATTTGATTGTCGTAACAAGGTTGTCAATACGGTACTTTCCCGTTATCAATGTACAATCAAGCTGAAGATTGCAGAGTAAACACCGTAGACTTCATCGACTTTCTTTCACCTTCGTTTAATCTACAGCCAATTTTTTTTTTGTATTTACTAAGGGATTAGTACTCAACCAGCGGGGGTGTGGGGGCGGCAGCCCCCACCCATAATACTAGGTTAGGTTAGGTAAGGTTGTTAGGTTAGGCTAATGTCTTTTCAAATCACTATCGGAGGACGTGTCTCAACATGGATTGATAGGCCTAATGGGGAAAATAGGTTTTCCAGAGATTTCTAATTAATTACAGACACTATAATTATATTGATGTAAATGAAAAACATTTTTATAAAAAAAATACTCTGAAAATTCATGGTATTAAAATAAAAAAATCCAAAAATTATTGTCTAAATATGTCCGTGCTTGCCTGGTACGTGTGGTATTTTAGGTTGTGGCTGCGTGTGGTATTTTAGGTTGTGGCTGCGTGTGGTATTTTAGGTTGTGGCTGCGTGTGGTATTTTAGGTTGTGGCAGCGTGTGGTATTTTAGGTTGTGGCTGCGTGTGGTATTTTAGGTTGTGGCAGCGTGTGGTATTTTAGGTTGTGGCTGGGTGTGGTATTTTAGGTTGTGGCTGCGTGTGGTATTTTAGGTTGTGGCAGCGTGTGGTATTTTAGGTTGTGGCTACGTGTGGTATTTTAGGTTGTGGCTGCGTGTGGTATTTTAGGTTGTGGCTGCGTGTGGTATTTTAGGTTGTGGCTGCGTGTGGTATTTTAGGTTGTGGCAGCGTGTGGTATTTTAGGTTGTGGCTGCGTGTGGTATTTTAGGTTGTGGCAGCGTGTGGTATTTTAGGTTGTGGCTGCGTGTGGTATTTTAGGTTGTGGCTGCGTGTGGTATTTTAGGTTGTGGCAGCATGTGGTATTTTAGGTTGTGGCAGCATGTGGTATTTTAGGTTGTGGCTGCGTTTGGTATTTTAGGTTGTGGCTGCGTGTGGTATCTTTGTTTATGTCTACTGTGTTATTGATACACACAGACATGTACGATAATACCAACCACCAACCAACCACCACCACGGCCATAAGTGTAGGAGTTAAGGGGAGATATCCACTTGAAGGATTTTTTTCTTGACTCCTTTCTCCCTCATGTTTAGCCCATTGTTTTCCTAATGTTAAGACGTTCGCTCCATTATTTTGACGATTTTAAGAACTTTCAACCCATTTCTGTCAATTTTAAGACCTTTCGTGCCATTTAGGTGTCGATTTTATCCTGGCGAGCGATAGCGAGCCTGTAATTTAAGAGGAACCGGCTTTCAGCCGAGACATTTTTCTACCGAAAAATTTACAAATTTATCTTGAAAGGGGCTCATGGGGGGGGGGGGGGTAATCTTAAGCTTGATGGATATCTAGGGACCAAACTAAAAACCTCCCTTTAAGGTGCAGGGTTAAATGAAAGCCGAGTTTATCATTCTTAGTCCATATTATTGTATAATGTTAAAATATAACTAAGGTTTACGGTTCATATGACCTATTTAGAAGTGATACAATAGTCCAAACAATGCTATTCCATGGCAATTTACCTGTATTCCTTCACATATACATTCACTTTTATATGATTTTTTTTAGTCTATATTATTGTTATGTAGAGATAAAATGATGGTTTACAGTTCAAATTGTGTCTTGAGAAGTGATCTGATAGCCCAAACAATGCTATGCCATGATACTATTCTTGTTTTCCTTCACATATGCATTCAAATCTTCCAACAACATTGCCGCGGTTTGCCCTCCTGTTAGGGCTGTCTTGTGTTTCTTGGTTGTGTATTCAGGGCGAGTCTCCTGGGGTGGCGGCACAGGCTATTGAAGGGCGTACTGGGTTGGGTAGTTTGGTATTGTGGTATTTACAGTCTAAATCAGCGTTTGACCATGCTAGGGGGTGGGGGGGGGGGGTAATTAAAGTTCAAAATAGGGCTAGGCCATTCAAATGCATACAGGGTAATCGCAAATATATATATATAAAAGTAAGAAACTTTGACAGGACAAATTCACAACCGTCATTCCGAGCAACCACATGTAGTGTTGACATAAAAACCATTAATCAGATTGGTTATTTGTTCGCCCTTTTTACAGTATCTTGCGTCTTAAGCATCCATATGGAATGGATAAAAAAAAAAAAAAATTAGGCATCAGAGGCTGGGAGGGGGGTCATGAATACAGTCCTGACGAAAGGGGGGCGCGGTGATAAACAGGTTAAGGGTTTTTTTTTTAGTTGATTCCCTAGACTTCCATCAAGCTTAAAATTACTCCCCCTTGCCCTTTCAAGATAAATTTGTACATTTTTCGGTAGAAAAATGTCCCGGCCGAAGGCCGGTTCCCCTTAAATTACAGGCTCGCTATCGCTCGCCAGGAAACAATCGACACCGAAATGGCACGAATGGTCTTAAAATTGACAGAAATGGGGCGAGGGTTCTTAAAATCGCCAACCTAATGGGGCAAGCGTCTTTAAATCTCACAAGCAATGGGGCTAAAACATGAGGGATCAAGAAGTTCAGAAAAAAATCCTCCAGGTGGAAATCTCCCCTGAAGAACCCCACTGGTCCAAATCAACAGTTCGCCAGAAATGTCGCTCAAAACGCATATAACCCCCACATTTATCACCCCCTATTCAACTTTCACTTCGCTTTTTTTTTTTTTTTTTCTTTCTCTCCCTCTTCCTTTAGCTTGTATCCATTCGACCCCATTCAGCCTACTGTTTTAAGACGTTTAATCCCCCATCCAGGTGTCAATATTTTCCTGGCGAGCGGTAGCGAGCCAGCATATATATATTTTTGTTTTGACGGCAAGCTAAATTTGTACATTTTTCGATAGAAAAATGTCTCCGGCGAAGCCGGTTTTCTCAATACAATGCTGGCTCGCTATCGCTCGCCAGGAAGAAATCAACACCTGGATGGGGATAAACGTCTTAAAACAGTTGGCTGAATGGGGCCGAATGGATACAAGCCAGAGAAAGAGAGAAAAAGAAAGAAAAAGAAAAACAAATAGGTGCCCCCCCCCCCCCTCCTTAACTCTATAAACTTCCCCCAACATCTACGGTATGTATATATATATATATATGTATATATATATATATATATATATATATATATATATATATATATATATATATATATATATATATTTTATAGCCTATGTATGTAACCTGGGTGAGGGCTGGTCCTATCCAGAGTGAGGTTTGATATCCTCTACCCAACTTTAGCCGTTTCTGTCTGTCTCTATTTTGTCTACTTTTCCTTCGGGGGTGGGGGGGCTAGGAATCCCCCTCTCTCTCCTTGTATCATTCACCTACTAGACCATGCAGATAAAGGGTGGGTGGGTACGCGAAAGTGGTGCCGGGCCCTATGAATTGGAACTTTGAATGTTGTTTCAGTTCGGGCTCTGTCTCTAGTCGGGCACCCCCCAACTATGGGGTATGTGTCAGAGTGTTATGCCGGGTAATATATATATATATATATATATATATACCGTATATATATATACCGTATATATATATATATATATATATATATATATATATATATATATATATATATATATATATATATATATGCATACATATAGGCCATCACCTTTCCCTGACAGAGAATGTGTCTGTTAGAGTACCTACAAATAGTGAAAAGTCTATTAAGGGGAGGTTTTTAGTTTGGTCTCTGGATATCCATCAAGTTTATGATTACACCCCCTTGAGCCCCTTTCAAGATAAATTTGTAAATTTTTCGGTAGAAAAATGTCCCGGCTGAAAGCCGGTGCCTCATAAATTACAGGCTGGCTGTCGCTCGCCAGGATAAAATCGACACCTAAATGGCACGAAAGGTCTTAAAATTGACAGTAATGGGTCGAAGGTTCTTAAAATCGTCAAAATAATGGGGCGAACGTCTTAAAATTAGAAAAGTAATGGGGCTAAACATGAGGGAGAAAGGAGTCCAGAAACAAATCCCTCAAGTGGATATCTCTCCTTAATTCGTCCTTCAGAGATCCAGGAAGACACCCCCCCCCCCCCAAAAAAAAAAAAAAAAAATCCTGCTGGGATTGTATAGTTACTTGATAATATTTAAATTATACAGTACCGTATTATTACAGTACCCTATTACTTATTACAGTACCGTATTACTTATTACAGTACCGTATTACTTATTACAGTACCGTGTTACTTATTACAGCACCGTATTACTTATTACAGTACCGTGTTACTTATTACAGCACCGTATTACTTATTACAGCACCGTATTACTTATTACAGTACCGTATTACTTATTACAGTACCGTATTTCTTATTACAGTACCGTATTACTTATTACAGTACCGTATTACTTATTACAGTACCGTATTACTTATTACAGTACCGTATTACTTATTACAGTACCATGTTACTTATTACAGTACCGTATTACTTATTACAGTACCGTGTTACTTATTACAGCACCGTATTACTTATTACAGCACCGTATTACTTATTACAGTACCGTATTACTTATTACAGTACCGTATTACTTATTACAGTACCGTATTACTTATTACAGTACCGTATTACTTATTACAGTACGGTATTACTTATTACAGTACCGTATTACTTATTACAGTACCGTGTTACTTATTACAGTACCGTATTACTTATTACAGTACCGTATTTCTTATTACAGTACCGTATTACTTATTACAGTACCGTATTACTTATTACAGTACCGTGTTACTTATTACAGTACCGTATTACTTATTACAGTACCGTGTTACTTATTACAGTACCGTATTACTTATTACAGTACCGTATTTCTTATTACAGTACCGTATTACTTATTACAGTACCGTATTACTTATTACAGTACCGTATTACTTATTACAGTACCGTATTACTTATTACAGTACCGTATTACTTATTACAGTACCGTGTTACTTATTACAGTACCGTATTACTTATTACAGTACCGTGTTACTTATTACAGTACCGTGTTACTTATTACAGTACCGTGTTACTTATTACAGTACCGTGTTACTTATTACAGCACCGTGTTACTTATTACAGTACCGTGTTACTTATTACAGTACCGTGTTACTTATTACAGTACCGTGTTACTTATTACAGCACCGTGTTACTTATTACAGTACCGTGTTACTTATTACAGTACCGTGTTACTTATTACAGTACCGTATTACTTATTACAGTACCGTGTTACTTATTACAGTACCGTGTTACTTATTACAGTACCGTGTTACTTATTACAGCACCGTATTACTTATAGTACCGTATTGAACCTGTAATGTCGGCAGTTGTGGCAAGTGCTTCAGCGCGGATGGTTAATTTTTTGGGCGTTTTTTGCATGTATTCGTTATTTTTCTAGTTTCCTCCCTAGACCTCCCATCAAATTTAAAAAAAGAACATCCATTACATCCCCCTTCTAGATTAATTTGTAAATTTTTCGGTAGAAAAATGTCCCGGCCGAAGGCCGATTCTTCAAACATTACAGGCTCACTATCGTTCGCCAGGGAAATATTCAACACCTAAATAGCACGAAAGGTCTAAATATTGACGAAGAAATGGGGCGAAAGGTCTTTAAATCGACCAGTATTTACAACTGCTCCAGTGAAACTATTACCTTGAATTGTCAGAAAAATGCATATTCTGAAAGCAGACAATATATTATGCCCTACTATTTTTACAGAAACTTAAAATTAATTCATTTAGGAAACCAGGTTCTTAACAATCTCACAACGTTTTAAATTTTACTATAAAAATGGGAAAATAAAAGTACAATATCTCTTTCAAAATAATTTCTCTGTTACTACGGTTACTATAAAAGACGGAAAAATGTTGATCCAATTAAAAGTTGTCGGTACCTTCACACACACACGCACACAGACCTACACACACACACGCACACAGACCTACACATGCACACAGACCTACACACACGCACACAGACCTACACACACACACACACACACATACACACAGACCTACACACACGCACACACAGACCTACACACACACACACACACACACACACACCTGTGGTTGTAGTTGAGGGCTGTCAGTTAGCGCCCTGTGGTCCACGCCGTTGCGGCGCCGCCACTGTACATCCCATCTACCCTCCTCTGTGCCAGCTGGTCAAGAATGCTGTTGCTGGCAGCACGGAGGTAGTAGTGGGGTAGGATTGGTTGGTCTGGCAGTGATGACAGGAAATCATCCAAGTCCTTTTTGAATTTGTCAACGGTTGGGTAGTTTTGGTTTCTTATTTCTTTTGGCAGTGCATTGTAGAGCTTCGGACCCCGTGTAGCGAAGGCATTGTAGAGCTTCGGACCCCGTGTAGCGAAGGCATTTTCTTTAAGTGTCTTAACTCTTGTCAGTGCTCTTGAGTTAATTGACCTGATAATACACATACGGCCCAGTCGTTGGTTTTCTTTTATCTCTATCAACTCCTTTTCTTCCTCTCCCAGCAGGTTTGGGGTTAAGTTGTTGAGAATTTTCCAGGTATAAATGATCAAGTATCTTTCTCGGCGTCGTTCTAGGGAGTACAAGTTTAGAGACTTAAGTCTTTGACACACACACACACACACACACACACACACACACACACACACGCACACACGCACACACGCACACACACACATACATACACACACGGTCACGGTGGCCGAGCGCGCTTAGTACTCTGTATTGGGAGCGCTAGCTCTGGTGTCGGGGGTTCAATCCCAGGCGCCGGCAGGGGAAGTTCTCTCAAAAACTTTCCCTGGCCGTGAAGGCAAGATCTGGGCGGATCGTCTCGGGGGACCGTCCCACAAAGTCTCCTGCCCACGTCATACTCCCTTGGGAGTATGTAGGCGCTCTCGTTAGCTGCCAGGATCAGTCTGTTGATCCATTAGGATAAGATCTAGGTTAAGTCTGTGTATTTTCAGCCCCATTGGCTGCCGGCTTGAAATAAACCGATTATTATTATTATTATTATTATTACACATACACTAAAGTCTTAATAGAACAATAAACACGCACACTACACCACAAGCCACTCCACCTACTACCAAAGTTACCCAGAACACACACCCACCCACCCACCCACCCACACAGAAACATACACACACACATACACACACTCACCCACCCACCCACACAGAAACATACATACACCACCCTTAGCATACCTGCACTTTCAACCCACCACTACAACACACTCAAACAGTTTGCATCTAAGCTGCTTGTTCACCCACGACACAGAAACTTACTTCCACCAGACGCCCCTAGACCTACACGTGCAGCTCGTCATTTCAACACACTCCAACCAATAAGAGCAAGAACTGACAGATATAAAAATAGTCCTATCCCAACCATTGTTAATATTATTAATAATGTGTAATAACGGCCTGTCACACCATATATACGCGCCCACCTTTAATAATATATGCATAAGTGTGTGTGCGTGTGTGTATTAGAATATAATTATGTATGTATTTGCTTGAGTTTGTTTATGTATATGTGTATATATGTATATGTGTATCTATGTATGTACAGTATATGTGTATGTATGTGTGCGTATATGTGTATGTAAGTATGCGTTATTTATGTATATATATATATATATATATATATATATATATATATATATATACAGTATATATATATATATGTGTCTATAGTGTATACTGTTTGTGGTTCGAGCCCGGCTGAGAGTATCAGGTAGGATAAGAGAAGAGCATATATGCATGTAATGTGCATATATGTATGTATATGTATGTCTGTGTGTATGTCCTGTCAATGGTTCGAGCCCGGTTGAGAATATAAGGTATATAATATATATATGTACTGTACGTGTATTTATATGGTCATATGCACATATGTATGTAAGTATACGTACATATGAGCGAGAACATATTGCTCACTAGCGCAACTTCTGATTATAAATCTATGCATAAGCATTATCTTTTATTAAGTGTTCGCGTATCTTTATCCATGTATTTCCACCCTTAACAATAGAACGCCCAGCTTTTCCATATTTCGCCTTCTGTCACACACACACACACACACACACACACACACACAAAGGAGTACAAAGGAGTACAAAGGAAATCAAGCAACAACAGATCTAGTGACCTTTCTAGGCTGCTTGTCCTCCAAAACACTGAGGATCAAGTGTCCAAACAGTGGTTTAGAGTGGGTAAGGGAACATTGGAAAGGGAACTACTGCACTGCCACTAACGTGGCAGGACTAGGAAGTTAGTAGGGGACATATGGGTTAGTAACTGAGGGGAGGATAAAGTTATTCATTTACAAACGCAGTCAGTCGCGGGTTTGATGCGAGATATTTGTCTAGGCGGAATTTAAATGAATCAACGGTGCTGCAGTCTATAACGTCTCGGGGAAGCCCATTCCACAAGTTGACAACTCGATTGAAGAAGAAATTCTTAGATTCGTGCGAGTTAAAAGATTTACCAATAATTTTGCAACCGTTTCCCCGCGTGTAATTAGATTGGTCGATAGTGAAGTACTTACTACAGTTCATATTGTCGATGCCTTTGATGATTTTGAACACTTGAATTAAGTCTCCTCTTAATCTGCGCTGGGTTAAAGGAAATAGATTTAATTCTCTAAGACGCTCTTCGTATGGTTTGTTCTTTAGGCTAGGTATCATTTTGGTAACTCTACGTTGAACTCGTTCTAGCTTGTTTATATCTTTTTGGTAATAAGGGCACCAGGATTGAACGCAGTATTCCAGAAGAGGGCGGACTAAGGAATTGTAAAGGGTTAGGATAACTTCTTTGGATTTATGCTCAAATGACCTGCCTATAAAGCCAATTATTTTGTTTGCCTTCTTAACAACTTCTGAACATTGTTGACTCGGTTTTAGGTTACTCGATATTGTTACTCCCAGATCAGTTTCTCTGTTTACATTCTTAAGCTGAGTGCCATTCATCGAATAGTTTGCTTTCTCATTTAGGTATCCGACATGTAGTACTTTACATTTATCCGCATTGAAACTCATTTGCCAAATTTGGGCCCAACATGACAATTTATCTAGATTGTGTTGCATATCGTCAACTTGTTCTTTTGAGAGTACGCTATTTGCAATTTTTGTATCGTCAGCAAATTTTGAGATTGTGCAGGTGAGACCCTCATCTATGTCGTTGATGTAAATTAGAAAGAGAATTGGTCCTAGTACCGATCCCTGGGTACCCCGCTACTTACATTGGTCCATTTAGATGCCTTACCGTTTATGACTACCCTTTGCTTTCTGTTGCTGAGCCAATTTTCTATCCATTTCAACACACCGTCTTGTATTCCATGCGCTTTTAGTTTTAGCAGTAAACGTTTGTGGGGAACTTTGTCAAAGGCCTTTTGAAAATCAAGGTATATAATATCTACAGCTTTACTCTCATCGTAGAGGTTGAGGATATCGTGGAAGAAGTCTAAGAGGTTTGTTAAACAGGAACGTTTTTTACGAAAGCCGTGTTGAGTATCTTTAAGTATGTTATTTTCCTCTAAGTGATTTACGAGTCTGTCTCGTATGACCGTTTCTAGCATTTTACATACAACTGAGGTTAAGCTAATTGGACGATAGTTACTGGGTAGGGATTTGCTGCCTTTTTTGAATATCGGTGTTACGTTGGCTAGCTTCCACTGATCAGGCATAGTTCCAGACTGCAAGGATTTATTGAATAGTAATGTCAGTGGTTTGGAGAGCTCATTCTTAGCTTCCTTTAGAACTCTAGGCGAGATTGTATCAGGTCCTGGCGTTTTATTTACTTTGAGTTTATCTAAACAATTCAATACTTCTCTCTCTGTAACGGTGATATTGCTTAGAACATCTGAATTATCAATCTGAATCGGCGATGGTGTAGGGATATCACTGAGGTCTTCTGTTGTAAAAACTGATGCAAAGAAGGTATTGAGGGCATTACTCATTTGTACTTCGTCTTTGGTGTATTCTCCTTTTTCATCGACTAACGGTCCAACAGTTGAAGTAACTACTTTTTTCTTTCTGATATAACTAGAATTCTTTCGGGTTTGTTTTACTTTGATTCGCAATATGTAACTCTAAGGTCTTTTTACTTTGCTTAATTAACTTTTTGGCTTTGCGTCGTAGCTCTACAAATTTCACCCGTTCTTCGTCATTTTGTGAGGATTTTAATCTATCATTAGCAAATTTTTTAGCAAGCAGGCAGTTTGAAATATCTTTATTCCACCATTTGGGCTTATTATTATGGCCTGGACGCCGTATTTTCGATGGTATGCAGTCTTGCACTGCTTTTAGGTAAGTGGTTTCGAATAACTTCCAAGATGTATTTATGTCGTTATTGTTAATTAAAAAGCTCCAGTCAGTTTCTTTAAACATAGCTCTAAGCTTATGGAAGCTTGCTTTCTTGAAATTAGGGACTTTTTCGATGCTACTATTTGGTTCGTTACTAGTAAACTTTAAAGTGAAAGTTATCGTACGATACACACACACACACGCACGCACGCACGCACGCACGCACGCACGCACGCACGCACGCACGCACGCACACACACACACACACACACACACACACACACACACACACACACACACACACACACACACACACACACAGTGTATGCTAAGGCGGTGTCATACGATCGATTTTTCCGTCAATTTTGTTTTAGGGGGGGGGGGGGGGGGCGCATTTTTTTTTTTTTTTTTTTTTTTTTTTTTTTGAAGAAATCTGCCACCTAACATAATCTACCTTCACTCTACTTCCCGATACCTATGCAAAATGAAACATATCCCATAATATTACGAGAGAGAGAGAGAGAGAGAAATAATTGCTCATCGAAAACTGCCGCAGGAAAAAGCGCTGGCTGTTAATTGCTGAAGGTCTTTATTTAGCTGAATAAAATCGTCTACTATAAGTGGCCAGGATAGAGTTTAAATGGACGGCACCGGTACCGAAAGTGTTTAGAATCTGAAGAGTCCATTCCCATAATTTCACACCACGTCGGATATAAAACTTTCGTCCCAATTTTTCACCCCATTAGGCAGAGATTAATAGCCACTCTTTGTCACATTAGTACAGGGATATATCGGAGTGGGGCCATTATTTCGGAATGGAAAAGTTTCAAAAGTAGGAAAATATTGTTACAAATGGCTCTTTTTGGGAAGAAGGTGCGAGTCAGGGTAATTTATAATATAATTGTATTTTTGTAAGTGTGTGTGTGTGTGTATTTTGGCATGTGTGTGTGTGTGTGTGTGTGTGTGTGTGTGTGTGTGTGTGTGTGTGTGTGTGTGTGTGTGTGTGTGTGTGTATACTTACTCTAGTTGTACTTACTCTAGTTGTATTGCGGGAGTGAGCATGCTCGTTATTTCCCGCCTCCTATATGTGTAGGTGTTATATGTATCGTTGGAATGGCTGTGGATGTGTGTGTAGTCTGTATTTTTAGCCAATTGGCGACATCGGAAACGAAGGCTTAGGGTGGATCTGTATGGTACCATTCTCACTATAGACGGTACCGTCTCGCCCGAAGGCTTAGGTAGCCATCAGCTTAGGTGAACCATATGATACCCATCTCGCCTTGTACCATTTTTGCCAACCCCAGATGGGACGTCACAACGTCGTCCACTTATTCCAGGTACCTATTTACAGCTAGGTGAACTGAGGCTAACACATGAAAGGAGACAAGCCCAATTTGTCTCCGCCCGGCCGGGGATTGAACTCCCGACCCCTCGTGTGTGAGACGAGAGCTCTACCTACTAGGCTACGGGCTGTGTGTGTGTGTGTGTATGTGTGATATTCCTTGCACACATTTTTTTTTTTTTTTTTATGTGAGTGAGGGAGGCAAAAGGCAGAACTGCCTATAGCGAGTGTCTCCCCCATAGTTGAAAGAGTGACAGGGCCAAAATCATGGGACGTTCGAGCCAAAATGCCTGGACACACTAGGTTCACACTCCACTATTGTGTTTGTCTGTGATTATGCATACAAAATTTAATGGGAGATTTCCAGTTGAGGGATTTTTTTTCTTGACTCCTTTCTCCCTCATGTTTAGCCCTATTGATTTTCGAATTTTAAGACGTTCGCCCCATTATTTTGACGATTTTAAGAACTTTCGACCCATTTCTGTCAATTTTAAGACCTTTCGCGCCATTTAGGTGTCGATTTTATCCTGGCGAGCGATAGCGAGCCTATAATTTAAGAGGAACCGGCTTTCAGCCGGGATTTTTTTTACCGAAAAATGTACAAATGTATCTTGAAAGGGGCTCAAGGGGGTGTAATCTTAAGCTTGATGGATATGTAGAGACCAAACTAAAAACCTCCCCTTAATGAGTGCTCCTCCCAAAGTGCCGTTCCGGTTTCATGTCCTAATGGTGGTGTGATAAGGGGTTGCTGGAACTCCTGTTTCATTTGGTTGGCTTCCCTTACTGTTTCTGCCACAAGGTATGACCTCACGTCTTTCTTGGTCTGCCCTTTGGTGCAACTCCCTCCACGTTCATGGACTTGCATCTTTTCACCCCCAACTTAGTTCATCCATCCTCTCCACATGTCCACATCTCCACATGTTCAAACCATACAAGCCTGTTATAGTTTATTCGCTGTAAGTAGGCGAGCAATCATGACCTCTATCCTCTGTAACTCAAAAAGGGCTAGAGCAAATTGGCTGTAAATTTCCACATCTATTCCTTGACTGACTGTTCCCAAATAGTAGAAATATTAGCTCAATTATTTTAGTAGTTTTTGAGTTACAGAGGTTAGAGGTCATGATTTATCGCCTACTTAAAGTGAATAGACTATAGCACACATCTCATCACTGATACTCTTGGCACCTAATCTTCTAAACAGTTTATTCTCTCTCTCTCTCTCTCTCTCTCTCTCTCTCTCTCTCTCTCTCTCTCTCTCTCTCTCTCTCGCTCTCTCTCGCTCTCTCTCTCTCTCCAAATCCCGTGAAATTGAGCTCAAGATCCGATTTATGGAAGTGAATATGAGAAGTGGGTCGGTGGCGTGAAATATATATGAGGTAAATTAAAGGGAAATGTCTTGGGTGCGGTGGAGATATGATCTAAATTTAAATGGCGGGCGTGGAGAATATACAGAAAATATAATACTTAAGGGAGCTCACCTCGCTTTTTGTCTCTTTCTCGCCCTCTCTCTTTGGCTTGTATCCATTCAGCCTACTGTTTTGAGACGTTTGCCCCCATCCAGGTGTCACTATTGTCCTGGCGAGCGGTAGCGAGCCAGCATATGTATATTTTTGTTTTGACAGCAAGTTAAATTTGTACATTTTTCGATAGAAAAATTTCTCCGGCGAAGCCGGATTTCTCCATACAATGCTGGGTCGCTATCGCTCGCCAAGAATATATCGACACCTGGATGGGGATAAACGTCTTAAAACAGTTGGCTGAATGGGGCCGAATGGATACAAGCCAGAGAAAGAAAGAAAAGGAGAGAAAGCTAAAACAAAGCCGGTGACCCCCCTTGAGGTGAGGGTGACGTAAATTAACGTCTGAAGGGGTTAATGGGTGATAGCGCGTGGCCGAACTGCTGTTTATCAGCTAATTATGCAATCTATCTGTCTCTCTTTCTCACACACACACATACACACACAATCTCTCTCTCACACGTAGACAAACACACACTCTCTCTCTCTTTGCTATCCTTTCCTTCCACTGTAGTACCTTACTCTCGGGTTAGCTATCTCTACTAGAATTAAATCCTGAGTCACCACCTCGCTGGGAACGTAAGGTCTGTGTGGTCAGTGTATCTATGTAAATCTCTCTCTCACACACACACACGCACACTAACACACGCAAACACACACTCTCTCTCTCTCTCAATATGCTCGGGTGCAGCATAAAATAACCAATACTGCTCCTCGTCCACAAAAGACCACTTTTTGGGCGATTTTTGCATGTATTCATTATTTTTCTAGTTTCCTCCCTAGACCTCCATCAAATTTAAAAAAACATCCATTAGATCCCCCTTCAAGATTAATTTGTACATTTTTCGGTAGAAAAATTTCTCGGCCGAAGGCTTGTTCTTCCAACATTGCAGGCTCACTATCGTTCGCCAGGGAAAAAATCGACACCCAAATAGCACGGAAAGTCTAAATATTGACGAAGAAATGGGGCGAAAGGTTTTAAAATCGACTAACTGATGGGGCAAACATCTTAACATCTGAAAACTAATGGGGCTAAACATGAGGGAGAAAGTGGTCCAGAAAAGCGGCCCATCCCTCCTTAAAGGCTAACAATTTCCTGCTTCACGCCATGCCAACTGAGAGAAAAATTCGGGACGTCTCGAAGTCTTACATTTTGAACTCTTTTATGCTGGTGAAGGTATTGAGGGATGAGCATTTACATCGGCACCTCGTAGTTACATTCCGAAGAGTGTTGAGAGGGGAGAAGGGATGTTGGAGAGAGAGGAAGCTGTTGGAGTGGCATTGTTGTGTGTGGTGTTATTAAGCTATATACGCCGTCGAGGTGTCCATTTTCTTCTTTTTCTTATTCGTTTTCTTTGTTATTTTTAATTTTATTTTTATTTTTATTTTAACTTTTTCTTAACGCTTTGTTCTTACTCTTCAATTCCACCTCCAGACATAGCTGTTTTTGGATTCGATCCCACAACACGATATAAACGGCAGGTCTTTTTACAGAAGGTTAGTTAGACGAATTACTTTTGGTAACTGTTTCGATGCAGGGTTTTTGGATTCGTTCCCACAACACGATATAAACTGCAGGTCTTTTTACAGAAGGTTAGTTAGACGAATTAGTTTGTTAACTGTTTCGACGCCCCTGCAATGTCCTCAGTATTGTTGCCTGGCTGTTTCATAGTTTTAGCTCGGTATGTTGCTCGACTTCTAGAAACTGCACCACTGTTGTCTTGCCATCTCGACCCGTAATCGCTCACGTCGCCTATTGAGCTTCTAACGCATTTATGACTCATTCAATGCTATTATACTGTATATATACTGTATATATATATATATATATATTTTTTTTCTTTTTCTTTCAGGCAGGTGAGATTAAAATAATAGGCAGTTTGCATTATTGAGTTTTTTATTGATACTCAATTTTTCGTAGTTTTTCTACTATTTTCAGGAAGTTGGTAAAGGAGGTTTGCAAAGGGTTCCGACGTTTCAATGGGCGCAGCCATCATTATCAAGGAGAAGTGAAGTTAGATTTTTTTTTTGTGTTTTTTTTTTAAAGGTGGGGGGGGGGGGGTGAAGAGAGGCACCACAGAGTGGGTGGGGGGAAGAGAAAGTAGGAAAGATGAAATACAGTGAAAGAGAAAAGTTAGTGGGCCTTGCTGTTTTTATTTGTTCATGTTACTTTTACAAAAACTTAGTAAGTTGCTGAAATTAATTATTTTAATGTTTTAACATGCAAAAGTTACGAAAGTGCTGACAAGAATGATTTTAACTTAGGGATGTCTATGTCTGATCTTTTGAGTCTGGCTTTCAGTTTGTTTTTGCCTTCATCTGTGAGAGTCCGTTCCAAGTCGTCTTGATTTATATGAGAATATACTTTTCTCATAACGTCGGGATCTTGTTAAAAAACGTCACAGATGAATCCAATGCTGCCCAGTGTAAATTCTGATAACTCGATGGTGTCTTCTCCCGGTTCCTTCTCCTTGGCGATTTTTGGTGTGTCTCCGGGTTCTGTCGGGAGGGGAAGGAGTGGTCCTGGGGATCTCTTTCTGGGCGATTTTGGCTTGGTGTTGGGGGAAGTTGGTGGTGATGCTCTGGCTTCCATTTGTGTCTCGTCCTCTTCTTGGTGTTGTTCATGGATGTGAAGAGTTGGAGATTCCTGTGGTTGTGGAACTCGATCTTGTGTCTTGGGGGGGCTTCTTCTTTGTTGACGCCCTTTTTATGTTTGCAGGGGTTGCGGAGAAGGCCTTCTGAGGTATGGTGATGGTGGGTAGATTGTTGTGTGACAACAGACAGGGGATTAGTGAAGTTAGAAGGTGATAAGTCGAAAATATATAGGCGATACAAGATCAAGAGAGGGGCTTATTGTGTGCTAGCTGCACGCTGGTTGGCTAACCTCAGGCTAGCTCTGGTTGGTTGGCTGGACGGTGCGTATGGGGTAGGCGCAGGAGTGGGCGGGGCCTCTGCGTCGTTCGTCTGCGTGTGTGGAGGGGGCATCATGGGGGGGCCTCGCTGTGGAAGGGCGTGCCGAGGGTAGGATCTGACTGTATTCCGCTTGTGTGTTTAAAGTAGGTTGGTATGTTTGTATATATATAGCTTCAAGAATGAATAGGCGGCGTGAGTCTATTTCTTTATCAAGAATAGAGGTGTGTTTATCTAAGTCGGGTCTGGTGAGTTCCTGATGGTGTGAGGATGTGTGATAGTGGTCCTTGATAGCTCCGGCTTGAAGGTGGAAGGTAAGGCGACGTGACAGACGAGTCCTTGTCAAAACGACGTAAGTGTGAGGTCCATAGTCCTCACTGTTACAGGTGTGTCGGTATATGACATGGTCCTCTTGTGACGGTTTCTTAGCGGTAGCCGGGCTGTTGCGAAAGACTTGTTGTGAGGTATTCCTTAATTTGTAGTATATGATAAGTTTAAGGTGTTGGTCAGGGTTCGTAGTTTAAGGTGTTGGTCAGGGTTCGTAGTTTAAGGTGTTGGTCAGGGTTCGTAGTTTAAGGTGTTGGTCAGGGTTCGTAGTTTAAGGTGTTGGTCAGGGTTCGTAGTTTAAGGTGTTGGTCAGGGTCGCTAGTTTAAGGTGTTGGTCAGGGTTCGTAGTTTAAGGTGTTGGTCAGGGTTCGTAGTTTAAGGTGTTGGTCAGGGTTCGTAGTTTAAGGTGTTGGTCAGGGTTCGTAGTTTAAGGTGTTGGTCAGGGTTCGTAGTTTAAGGTGTTGGTCAGGGTTCGTAGTTTAAGGTGTTGGTCAGGGTTCGTAGTTTAAGGTGTTGGTCAGGGTTCGTAGTTTTAACGTCGTTGCTGATAATGTCTCTCATTATGTTTTCGTCTGTCTTGTGATCTGAGGACATGTGGGTTTTATAGTAAATTTTTATGTATTCAGTGTTTGTATTAGTAGGCATGTCGTGATTGTACCATGTTTCAAGGTGTTTTTTGATGGTGTGGGCGATGTCCGAGTTACCTGGATGGGGGTAAACGTCTTAAAACAGTAGGCTGAATGGTGCCGAATGGATACAAGCCAAAGAGAGAGGGAGAGAAAGATAAAACAAAAAGTGAGGTGGGCTCCCTGAATGTCATTCGCTTAATACCGTGATAAAGATGGGGACATAAACTAGGACTTAACCAAAGCCTGTCACTTGTATTCAACATTGCCTTCGATTATATATATATATATATATATATATATATATATATATATATACTGTAGTGTAGCAGTACAGGAATACATATACAGACACTTAAGGGAAGGTTTTTAGTTCGTTCCCTAGAATTCCATCAAGTTTAAAATTACACCCCCTAGACCCCCTTTCAAGATAAATTTGTACATTTTTCGGTAGAAAAATGTCCCGGCCAGAGGCCGGTTCCTCTTAAATTACAGGCTCGCTATCGCTCGCCAGGATAAAATCGACACCTAAATGGCACGAAAGGTCTTAAAATTGACAGAATCGGGCGGAAATTCTTAAAAATCACCAAACTAATGGGGCGAACGTCTTAAAATCCCAAAAGCAATGGGGCTAGACATGAGGGAGAAAGGGATCCAGAAAAAAATCCCTCAAGTGGAAATCTCCCCTTAAAGTAAATGCAACATGGCGTTCAAACATTACAAATTCTAATACAATAATTTACACCATGAGCGAATATGTTAACACTTGTAGCGAACGGTGGTGGACATGGAATATATATATAATACATGTTAGGGTATAATCCTGGGTAGCGGGTAGACCTGTACAGTCGCGCTAATAAGTCATGGTTCGGCACCAAGTATGTTTTGATCCATAATGGGTATCGGCAATATCTAAGCTTCATTTCTTCATATCGAGTGAAATATACAAACATGTTCCTACGCTTACCCACCCTATTCAACATCTGACAGACATTAATACAGCGCAGAGGTAGCCAAACTTAATGACATCTGGGACATGACTTATTAGCGCGACCGTACCTGTATCTCAATAATTAGGTACCGTAATGTTACAATATATTTTTACATTTTACATTCATAAAATAGTCCACTAATATACTAGGTTAGGTTAGGTTAGGTTAGGTTAAGGGGAGATATCCACTTGAGGGACTTTTTTCTAGACCCCTTTCTCTCTCATGTCTAGCCCCATTGCTTTTGAGATTTTAAGATGTTTGCCCCATTAGTTTGGCGATTTTAAGACCTTTCACCCCATTTATGTCACTTTTAAGACCTTTCGTCCCATTTAGGTGTCGATTTTTTCCTGGCGAGCGATAGCGAGCCTGTAATTTAAGAGGAACCGGCCTTTGGCCGGGAAATTTTTCTACCGAAAAATGTACAAATTTATCTTGAAAAGGGGTCAAGGGGGTGTAATTTCAAGCTTGATGGAGGTCTAGTAAACACACTAAAAACCTCCCCTTTAAACCTCCCCTTAAAACCTCCCCTTAAAGATATTGTTCACTGTATATTAGTAAATAGGCATCTGAAAAACAGTTCTACCCAGGGTCTTACCCACTTTACAGTATATGGTGAGCCACATCATGTATTTATGTAATTATATACAGATTGGTGAATGTGTATGTTATGTAGTGTGTGTGTATTGGGTGTGAGTGTGTGTGGGTTCCTATGTGTGTATTGGGTGTGAGTGTGTGTGGGTTCCTATGTGTGTATTGGGTGTGAGTGTGTGTGGGGTCCTATGTGTGTGTTAATATTTAGTGTGTGTGTAGTGGTTGTGAGTGTGTGTGGGGTCCTGTGTGTGTTAATATTTAGTGTGTGTGTATTGGGTGTGAGTGTGTGTGGGGTCCTATGTGTGTGTTAATATTTAGTGTGTGTATTGGGTGTGAGTGTGTGTGGGGTCCTGTGTGTGTGTTAATATTTAGTGTGTGTGTATTGGGTGTGAGTGTGTGTGGGTTCCTATGTGTGTGTTAATATTTAGTGTGTGTGTAATGGGTGTGAGTGTGTGTGGGTTCCTATGTGTGTGTTAATATTTAGTGTGTGTGTATTGGGTGTGAGTGTGTGTGGGGTCCTATGTGTGTGTGTGTATTGGGTGTGAGTGTGGTCCTATGTGTGTGTTAATATTTAGTGTGTGTTTATTGGGTGTGAGTGTGTGTGGGGTCCTATGTGTGTGTTAATATTTAGTGTGTGTGTATTGGGTGTGAGTGTATGTTTATGTGTGTCTGGGTTACTATGTGTATGTTATTATTTAGTGTGTGTGTGTATTAGGTGTGAGTGTGTGTGTTGTGTGTGTTGCTAGGACCTATGTGTATGTTATGTAGTGTGTGTGTATTGGGTGTATGTGTGTGGGTCTCTACGTATATGTTATTTAGTGTGTGTGTGTGTGTGTGTGTGTGTGTGTGTGTGTGTGTGTGTGTGTGTGTGTGTGTGTATTGAGTGCATTGTGTGTGTGTGTGTGTGTGTGTGTGTGTGTGTGTGTGTGTGTGTGTGTGTGTGTGTGTGTGTGTGTGTGTGTGTATTGGGTGTGTGTGTGTGTGTGTGTGTGTGTGTGTGTGTGTGTGTGTGTGTGTGTGTGTGTGTGTGTGTGTGTGTGTGTGTGTGTGTGGGTGTGTGTAATAATAAATAATAATAATAAACGGTTTATTGATAATTGCAGATTATGATTACTTATGACTTCTGTTTTCTTTCTTTTCTTGTGTGTGTGTGTGTGTGTGTGTGTGTGTAACTCAACAACGCTCACACATTATTGGCAGAGTTGTTACCTGCCACCCAAAGTTGAAATTAAAAACCTGTCAATATTAAGAGGAGGTATATCAGGTTTTTCTGGACCACCTTCTCCCTCATCATTAGCCCCATTAGTTTTGAGATTTCAAGACGTTCACCTCGTTAGTTTGACGATTTTGAAACCTTTCGCTCCATTTAGTATCAATATTAAGACCTTTCATGCCATTTAGGTGTCGATGTTTTCCCTTGCGAGCCGGTAATTATGAGAGGATTTTTTTACAAACCGAAAAATGTACAAATTTATCTTGAAGGGAGGACTTGGGGGTGTCATTAAAAGTTAAAGGGGAGGTTTTTAGTTTGGTCTGTAGATATCCATCAAGCTTAAGATTACACCCCCTTGAGCCCCTTTCAAGATAAATGTTTACATTTTTCGGTAGAAAAATTTCCCGGCTGAAAGCCGGTTCCTCTTAAATTACAGGCTTGCTATCGCTCGCCAGGATAAAATCGACACCTAAATGGCAAGAAAGATCTTAAAATCGTCAAAATAATGGGGCGAACGTATTAAAATTAGAAAAGCAATGGGGCTAAACATGAGGGAGAAAGGAGTCCAGAAAAAAATCCCTCAAGTGAAGATCTCCCCTTAACGGAGACCTAGCAAGGAGACTGAAATAAAAGACTGCATAAATAGAGCAAAACATAACATAACGTCTTCTTAAGGGGCCCACCACCTCGCTCTCTCTCCCTCTCTTTGGCTTGTATCCATTCGGCCCCATTCAGCCTACTGTTTTAAGACGTTTACCCCCATCCAGGTGTCAATATTTTCCTGGCGAGCGGTAGCGAGCCAGCATATACATATTTTTGTTTTGACAGCAAGCTAAATTTGTACATTTTTCGATAGAACAATGTCTCCGGCGAAGCCGGATTTCTCCATACAATGCTGGCTCGCTTTCGCTCGCCAGGAAGAAATCGACACCTGGATGGGGATAAACGTCTTAAAACATTTGGCTGAATGGGGCTGAATGGATACAAGCCAGAAAGAGAGAGAGAGAGAGAGAGAAAAGGAGAGAAAGAGAAAAAAAAAGGCAGGTGACCCCCCGGGCCCTTCAACACATGCAGCAACTTGGCCACACCTTTGGGAAGTTGGGGTCGAAGTGGTCTCTGATTGGCCAATTCACTACTTGCGAGTTTCGGTCTATAAGGAAGTTGGAGCTGTAGACATCACTATTTAACAGAATTATCAGCTAAATTGCGGTCATAATACATACCGGTATATATATACATAACACCCAATTCAACATACCATTTATCCATCAGAAAAGTACATTATTTTTATTGCATTTCTGTTTAAGGGGACATGAGCCGGTTTTCTGGTTCCCCTTCTCCCTCATGTCTAGCCCCAATCATTTTCAGATTTTCAGATGTTTGCCCCATTAGTGTCGATTTTAAGACCTTTGGCCCCATTTCTTCGTCAATATTTAGACCTTTGGTGCTATTTAGGTGTCGATTTTCTCCCTGGTGAACGATAGTGAGCCTGTAATGTTGGAAGAATCGGCCTTCGGCCGGGAAAATTTTCTCCCGAAAAATGTACAAATTAATCTAGAAGGGGGATCTAATGGATGTTTTTTTTTAAATTTGATGGAGGTCTAGGGAGGAAACTAGAAAAATAATGAAGACATGCAAAAATCGCCCAAAAAGTGAACCATCCCCCCCTTAAAGTGAACCATAACCCCTTAAAGTGAACCATCCCCCCCTTAAAGTGAACCATAACCCCTTAAAGTGAACCATAACCCTTTAAAGTGAACCATCCCCCCCTTAAAGTAAACCATCCCCCCCTTAAAGTGAACCATCCCCCCCTTAAAGTGAACCATCCCCCCTTAAAGTGAACCATCCCCCCCTTAAAGTGAACCATAACCCCTTAAAGTGAACCATCCCCCCCTTAAAGTGAACCATAACCCCTTAAAGTGAACCATAACCCCTTAAAGTGAACCATCCCCCCCTTAAAGTGAACCATCCCCCCCTTAAAGTGAACCATCCCCCCTTAAAGTGAACCATCCCCCCTTAATTTTGATGTTCACGGCTCCAACTTCCTTATAGCCTGAAACTCGCAAGTGGTCCATTCACAAGGGGGGGTGGAGGGGGGGGGGGGGGGGTGGAGTCAGTCTTTGTTGAGCCTTGTTTATATAAGTTTGTTGTCCTCTCTTCTTTGTTTAAGGGGGAGATGGGTCGTTATTTCTGGTCCCCCTTCTCCCTCATGTTTAGCCCCAATCATATGTTCAGATTTTCTAAGATGTTTGCCCCATTAGTGTGTCGATTTTAAGACCACCTTTTGTCCCATTTCTTTGTCAGTATTATGACCTTTCGTGCTATACAGGTGTCAATTTTGTTTCCTGGCGAACGATAGTTAGCCTGTAATTTGGAAGGAGGCCGAGACATTTTTCTACCGAAAAATGTACAAATTAATCTACAAGGGGGATCTAATGGATATTTTTTTTAAAGTTTGATGGAGGTCTAGGGAGGAAACTAGAAAAATCATGAATACATGCAAACATCTACCAAAAAATGAACCATCCCTCCATGATCTTGATTTTCCCACGAAGGAGTCACCCCCATGCACCTCTATCCCCTGTCAACAGAGTGGGGTGTCTCCTCAGCAGACACCCCTCCTCTCAACCAACACCGCTTTCACTCGACGTATACCTCTCAACTCCATCCTTCCACCTCACTCTTGGTCTGCCTCTCCCTAGAGTGTGTGTGTCCCAATAGAGAAACATAGAAAGTATATGTTGAAATAACTTTAAAAAATTGACAGAATTAATATAAACATCATAATATTATGAGGAGTACTTCACTGACAACGTTTCGCAGATAGCTTCTTCAGGTCGCTAACAGACGCTAGGTCCTTGGACGCACCGAAACTCAGTTGTCTGGAACTACTGGCAGCAAAACCTTCTCTGTATCCTCTTACTATCTCTATCCTCAGTTTCAAGCCAAAGGTGGATGTTGCGTATATGTTCGCAACAATCTCGCTTTTCTCTGGGACTTCTGACAGCAAACCCTTCTCTGTATCCTCCTACTATCTCTATCCTCAGTTTCAAGCCAAAGGTGGATGATGCGTCTATGTTCGCAATAATCTCGCTTTTCTCTCGTGTTCCCAACTTTGCTTCTTCCGAATTGACCACTTGTGAGTTTCTGGCTATAAGGAAGTTGGAGCCGTGAACATCGATATTAAACAGAAATGCAATAATAATGTAGGTTTCTGATGGATAAATGGTATGTTGAATTGGGTTTTATGTATTTATAAATGTACTACGACCGTATTTTATCTGTAAATTCTGTTAAATATCGTTGTCTACAGCTCCAACTTCCTTATTGCCTACAACTCGCAAGTGGTTAATTCTCAACTCTCTGGCTAAAGCTTTCTTGTCACTCTCAGACTAAATATTTATGTGCTGTTTATCTCTCCCTTAAGGGGTGATCTCCACTTGAGGGATTTTTTTCTTGACTCCTTTCTCCCTCATGTTTAGCCCCATTGCTTTTGATATTATAAAATGTTTGCCCCATTAGTTTAGCGATTTTAAGAACTTTCACCCCATATTAAGACCTTTCGTGCCATTTAGGTGTCGATTTTATCCTGGCGAGCGACAGCGAGCCTGTAATTTAAGAGGAACCGGCCTTCGGCCGGGAAATTTTTCTACCGAAAAATGTACACATTTATCTTGAAAGGGACTCAAGGGGGTGTAATTTTAAGGTTGATGGAGGTCTAGGGAACAAACTAAATACCTCCCCTTAACTCTACTGACTATCCAAAATGATTTGACTATCTAACTTCTAAAGTGGAACACATTCTATCCGTCTCTCCTTTCACAGAAATCTCCATCCTTGGAGATTTAAACGTTCACCACCGCCAATGGCTCTCCTCTCACACTACTGACCCACCTGGTGAACAAGCCTACATCTTTTCTATCCTAAATGACCTAGAGCAGTTAGTCCAGCAACCCACCCGTATCGCCTCGGAGATCGGCCCAACATTCTTGACTTATTGCTAACCTCTAACCCTTCTGCTTATACTGTCAATCTGTTCTCTCCTTTGGGCTCCTCCGACCATAAACTTATCCCTTGTCACCTGTCCTATCTCGCCGGTCCTGCCACCCGATCCTGCCTCGGGTCTATAAAAAAAAAGAAAAAAAAGAAAAAAACAGAAAAAAACAGGAATCCAAGTTTATACACAATACTTGCATCACTATAGTTTATTTTTTTCCAGCCGAGCCTAAATTGTCCTGTTTCTATCGTTATTACTCGACTTTTAAGACCTTTCGCCCCATTTCTTCGTCAATATTTAGACCTTTCGTGCTATTTAGGTGTCGATAATGTTGGAAGAACCGGCCTTCGGCCTGGAAAATGTTCTACTGAAAAATGTACAAATATAATTTAGAAGGGGGATCTAATGGATGTTTTTTTTAATTTGATGGAGGTCTAGGGAGGAAACTAGAAAAATAATGAATACATGCAAAAATACATGAAAAATAATGAATACATGCAAAAATACATGAAAAATAATGAATACATGCAAAAATACATGAACAATAATGAATATATGCAAAAATACATGAAAAATAATGAATACATGCAAAAATACATGAACAATAATGAATACATGCAAAAATCGGCCAAAACGTGAACCATGCCCCCACTTAAAGCTTATGTAATTGTATCCCATCCAGTGCCAGCTTTTCCTCCTCTCCTATACAGGGTGTTTTAAAAGAACACTGCCAGAGTATGACGACCACATTGATAAAAATATATAATACACATATTTCTATTCTATTTTTACCAAAAATATATTGTAACGGAGATAAATGGTTATTTAGAAATGTAGCAAAACAGGGTTCTGAGCTCAGCACAAAACATATGATACATAATATGAATGATTACCAAGTAAAAAAGGTAAAGAGGAGATATCTAATGACCTAATCACATATGAATAATTACAAAATCAAAGTAACATAAAATTGGTAATGATATTTTGCAATTAGAAGAAAACTGCTAAGTATTATAATCCAGGTAGCGTAAAAAGATATGCACCATTTGTAACGATGACCAAGAGGTAAAATAATGAATCTCAAGTCTGGGTCAGGTATCCGAACACTGCTATAGGTAATTTAATCGTTCGTGAAACTGTTTGAATGGGAAAAAATTGTTCCTGCGCAATTTACTGTTTCAATACAAATACCTCATTACGTTACTATTATCACAGAGCACTAACGAAATATGTCTATCAGTTTTATGGTTGAAGTTTGACGATTTTACGTAGCTGTAGACATACAAGTATACGGTGTTCACTAATTAATATTTAAAATCATCTAATGGTACTGGTACCCAAAACAAACAATTTACGTCACTTGGACTTAACGAGTATAAAATAACAAAGGCAGAGACACACCTAAATAACGACAATCCATATTTATGTGATATTATAAGGTAAATAAAATCACTATGACAAGAAGATAGCACCATGGCCGAGCAGATGATTAAACACATGAGCAGATTCGTTATGACTCCAAAGCTTCGAAGAAAAACTCGAACTGAAACGAAGATGATGCCAGCTCCTCACAAGGGTAGGCTATTTGGGGGGGAGGGGGGACACTAGCCCGTGTTCGGATTATAGCTCATACCTGGGTGTCACTCATTATTTTACTCTATGCGGTTTAAATCATTAATGGTATATTATTTTGCATTTTGTCCTTAGATAATCTTCTTCGTTATTGTATTTACTAATTAGCAGATGAGGTCTGGCAGTGTTGTTTTAAAGCACCCTGTACACTCTCCCGTTCAACCTTCCCCATGCCACCCATAATTCCAGTCCACCCGATCTCATTCCACTGGCTTAAGGGGACATGGGCCGTTTTTCTGGTCCCTTTTTTCCCTCGTGTTTAGCACCATTAGTTTAGAGATTTTTAGACGTTCGGCCCATTATTTTGTCGATTTTAACACATTTCGCCCCATTTGTCGTCAATATTTAGGCCTTTCGTGCTATTTAGGTGTCGATTTTTTCCCTGGCGAACGATAGTGAGCCTGTAATGTTGGAAGAATTTTCTACCGAAAAATGTACAAATTAATCTAGAAGGGGGATCAAATGGATGTTTTTTTTTTATTTGATGGAGGTCTAGGGAGGAAACTAGAAAAATAATGAATACATGCAAAAATCGCCCAAAAATACATGCAAAAATCGGCCAATACGTGAACCATCCCACCTTAAAGCTTGTATAATTGTGTCCCATCCAGTGTCGGCTTTTCTTCCTCCTCTACTGTATACTCTCCCCTTGCCACCCATAATTCCAGTCCACCGGGTCTCAATCCACCGACTCGATGCTTAGGGTCCGATCTTTCTTTAGTTATAATTATTGGGTCTGCCCACACGTTTATGTGTTTATTTGTTATTGATTTATTAGTTCGAGTGTCCAGACATTTTAGCTCGAATAGTCCTTGAGTTTCGAACTGTCATTCTTTCAACTCTGGAAGATGCACTCCTCTCCCTCATCCACATACAATACAATAAATACAAATACAAAAATACACAGATAAATTAATATATATACACACTCACTCACTAATAATTTCGTAATGGATGGACACCACTAGCCCCAAAATTATCCTTAAAACTTTTACAACACCTTTCTTATCTAAAATATCGTCTAATAATTTCCATCGTAAACTAAAGGAGTGTTTCAGAATGTACTGTGTTGGTTACATATAGAAGGGACGAACTGAACTGATCGTTTACAGCCTGTGATATTAAGTGGTCATTAAGCTGAATTAATACAATTGGCAGAACGTGACTCTCCCAGTGTGTGTGCGTGTGTGATTATCTGTGTGGGTGTGTGTGATTATCTGTGTATGTGTGTGTGTGTGTGTGTATGTGTGTGTGTGTGTGTGTGATTATCTGTGTATGTGTGTGGGTGTGTGTGTTTGTGTGTGATTATATGTGTGTGATTATCTGTATGCGTGTGTGCTTGTGTGATTATCTGTCTGTGTGTGTGCGCGCGCGCGCGTGCGTGATTATCTGTGTGTGTGTGTGTGTGTGTGTGTGTGAGTGTGTGTGTGTGTGTGTGTGTGTGTGGTTACCGATACTTCGTCCATACACAATTTAGTATTTCTAGCAATATGTGCGCTCTCTGCCACGGTTCGACGGTTGTCTGTACACTTATAATTGCATGATCATTTAACCCCCTGAGCCTGGAGGCTCTGTTAAGGACTCCCATGGTAGTTGTTATAGGCTATACAGATGACCTAGTTCTTATCGATGATAGTGTGTAGGAAGCGGAAGTTCAAAAGATGGAGGAAGGGTATGGCAAACAAGGGTCTAAGAGTTAACATAGCTAACACAAAGGTAATGATTAGTGGAGTAGGGCTTGGAACTATGGAATGAAGCGGCGATTATCCATGCGCAGTGTGTGGGAAGGGGTGGGAAGTAACTCAATTCAATGTTACATCTGTAGTGACTGGGTACACGAGAGATGTAGTGGCACTATAGTCTATTCGCTGTAAGTAGGCGAGAAATCATGACCTAACTTCTATAACCTCAAAAACGGCTAGAGTAATCGAGCTAATATGTCTACCATTTGGGAAGAGTCAGTCAAGGAATAGATGTGGAAATTTAGAGCCAATTTGCTCTAGCCCTTTTTGAGTTACAGAGGATAGAGGTCATGAATTTTCGCCTACTTACAGCGAATAGACTATAGAGGACCTTTGACGAGAATCACAGACTTTGAATGGGCAGTGTGCAAGGGAGAACTTATGTTAAGGGGATGTTTCCACTTGAGGGAGTTTTTTCTTGACTCCTTTCTCCCTCATGTTTAGCCCCATTGCTTTTCTAATTTTAAGACGTTCGCCCCATTATTTTGACGATTTTAAGAACTTTCAACCCATTTCTGTCAATTTTAAGACCTTTCGTTCAATTTAGGTGTCGATTTTATCCTGGCGAGCGATAGCGAGCCTGTAATTTAAGAGGAACCGGCTTTCAGCCGGGACATTTTTCTACCGAAAAATGTAGAAATTTATCTTGAAAGGGACTCAAGGGGGTGTAATCTTAAGCTTGAAGGATATCTAGAGACCAAACTAAACACCTCCCCTTAAATGTTAGTGTTGATTTCGACAGTGTAACGCTGGAGTGTATGAATAAACGCTGCTATTTGGGCAATAAGGTTTCTGCCAGTGGTGGCACTGAAGCTGGCTCCATTGCTAGAGTCAGAAGTGGCTGGGGGAAGTTTAGAGAGCTGTTGCCACTCCTGACCATGAGAGGACTCCCACTTCACCTTAAATGGAAGGTGTGTGCCTCGTGTCTTAGGAGTGCGATGATCTATGCCTCGGAGACGTGGCCGGTTAAAGCGGAAGATGTCAATAGAATGGAACGGAATGAGAAGAGAATGGCGAGATGGATATGTGGGGTTAACCTCCGGGTCGGGGTAACGAGCGAGGAATTAAGGGGAGGTTTCTAGTTTGTTCCCTATATTTCCATCAAGCTTACGATTACACCCCCTAGACCCCCTTTCAAGATAAATTTGTACATTTTTCGGTTGAAAAATGTCTCGGCCAAAGGCCGGTTCCTCTTAAATTACAGGCTCGCTATCGCTCGCCAGGAAAAACTCGACACCTAATTGGCACGAAAGGTCTTAAAATTGACAGAAATGGGTCGAAAGTTCTTAAAATCGCCAAACTAGTGGGGCGGAAGTCTTAAAACCTCATAAGCAATGGGGCTAAACACGAGGGAGAAAGAGATCCAGAAAACAATCCCTCAAGTGGAAATCATCCCCTTAAAGAACGCGTCTGGTTATCTGGAGTGTCAGTGAAGTGATGCGCACGAGCCGACTTGGTTGGTTTGGACACATGGAGAGAATGGATGATCAGAATTGGGTATAGAAATGCTGGACTGTGAACATAGGGGGGGGGGGGGGGAGCTGCACATAGGAGTAGACCTAGAATGACGTGGGATCAGGTACTCCGGTCCGAGCTCAAAATCTAGAACTTGACAACAGAGGCAGCCCTTGACAGGGCCGCTATATCGACGGTACAGAAGGGGTTAACACTCCACCTGCAGCCCGCGCCTCGTATGTAATGTACAATCTATCCATCTATCTATCTATATGCTCAGGCTCAATCCCCACTTTTCCTATTTTTATTTTCTATTTAATTCTATTTTTTTTTTCCTTTGGGGTGGCCGCCTCGAGACAGAGCAAGAACAGGGAAAACACAAAACATAACATAAAACAACGAACAAACACAGACAAAACACATATTCACACACACATCTAGGTCACCCAGGAGAAGACTCATGTAACAATGGATGTAAAATAATATACTGATCTGCTCTACTTGGAACAAACTTCCCTCAGATGTTGTAAATAGTTCATCAGTAGAGAAGTTCAAGAAGAGAGTAGATATTATTATGCACACTCTCTCTCTCTCTCGCTCTCGCTCGCTCTCGCTCGCTCTCGCTCTCGCTCGCTCTCTCTCGCTCTCGCTCTCTCTCGCTCTCTCGCTCGCTCTCTCGCTCGCTCTCTCGCTCGCTCTCTCTCGCTCGCTCTCTCTCTCGCTCGCTCTCTCGCTCGCTCTCTCTCTCGCTCTCTCTCTCGCTCTCTCTCTCGCTCGCTCGCTCTCTCTCTCTCTCTCTCTCTCTCTCTCTCGCTCTCTCTCTCTCGCTCGCTCGCTCTCTCTCTCTCTCTCTCTCTCTCTCTCTCTCTCTCTCTCTCTCTCTCTCTCTCTCTCTCTCTCTCTCTCTCTCTCTCTCTCTCTCTCTCGCTCGCTCGCTCGCTCGCTCGCTCGACTATAAGTTTCACTGATCATTCCTAGTCTAACC
This sequence comes from Paralithodes platypus, assembly GCA_032716605.1. Taxonomy (NCBI): domain Eukaryota; kingdom Metazoa; phylum Arthropoda; class Malacostraca; order Decapoda; family Lithodidae; genus Paralithodes; species Paralithodes platypus. The sequence goes on along the minus strand of CM064566.1, from coordinate 56,094,437 downwards.
TTCAACCAATCTCTCCATCTTATCCCATTGCAACTTATCATGCCCTGCAAATATTTCACCTTGATTTTTTTCGCAACGGAATCCGATTTTTGTTTTAGCCTGTGAGATTTTGATATTTTTTCGAGGTCTGCTTTTTTTACCCTGCAACATATTCGATTGATTTGATCTTTCCATATAAAGTCTACGTTCTAGAAATATGTACCGGTGTGTAAGATATGTGATATTTGTTTTCATGTGTTTCATTAATTCCTGCATGTCTTTTATTTTCCTTTTTATTTTTATGTTAAACGCATCTTTCCAAATAATGGTCTAGTGTTATATAATCTCTCTCACCGTTGATTCCTTTAAACTCCGCCTAGACAAATATCTTGCATCAAACCCGCGGCTGACTGCGTTTGTAAATGAATGACTTTATTTTATTCCCCCCTCAGATTCATCAAGGATTATTGCGTATATATATTACTAAGACGTTACTCTCTTTTTCCCAGATATACGAAAGATCACTTATAACTGTGTTATGTTACTAACCCATCTGTCGCCTACTAACTTCCTAATCCTGCCACGGACATTAGTTCCAGGGCAGTAGTTCCCTTTCGAATGTTCCCTTACCCACTCTAAACCACTGTTTGGACACTTGAGCCTCAGTGTTTTGGAGGACAAGCAGCCTAGAAGGGTTACTAACCTGTTGTTGCTTGATTTCCTTTGTTCTCTCTCTCTCTCTCTCTCTCTCTCTCTCTCTCTCTCTCTCTCTCTCTCTCTCTCTCTCTCTCTCTCTCCCCCCAATCCTATCTATCTATATATCAGTTGGGGGCGGGGGCTAGGAATCCTAGCCCACATATCTAATATTGTGAGAAATTGATGAGATTTTCTTGTGTGTGTCTGCCTTTCCACTTGCCGTTCAATGTTTTTTTGTATTTCCTCGCTAATACTAATGTAGGCCTAGACACAAAGACATTCTCTCTCTCTCTCACCAATACACACACACACACACACACAATCACGTACAAACACTCACACACATACTAAACGCGCGCGCGCACACACACACACGCACACACACAATCACATACAAACACTCATACAAATACTACACACACACTCACACACACCCACAATCACATACAAACACTCATACAAATACTACACACACACACACACACACACACACACACACACACACACACACACACACACACACACACACACACACACACACACACACACACTCACATACAAACACTCCCACATACTACAAACCCACACACCAATATATACCCCAAGTGAACCCTCGTTTGCAATGGATGTTTACAAATCCACATACTCCTCCTATTGACACAACCTTCCGGGACAAATTGCTTCTATTCATGGTAAATTTGAAGATTATGTACAGTCGGGCAAATAAGTCGTGTCTCCGCTGCCATTTCATTTTGCTCGCTCTGTGCTGTAATAATGTCTGCCAGATGTTGAATAGGGTGGGTAAGTGTAGGAATAGGTTTGTATAGCCCCCTCGAAATGTATACAGTAAGTTTAGATATTGCTGAAACCAATTATGAATCAAAATATACTTGGTGCCGAGATATCACTTATTAGGCCGATTGTACAGTCGGCTAAATAAGTCGTGTTTCAGCTGGCATTCCGTTTTGCCCGCTGTGTGCTGTATCAAGGGGGGATGGGCCGGTTTTCTGGACCACTTTCTCCCTCATGTTTAGCCCCATCAGTTTTCAGATGTTAAAATGCATGCCCCCATTAGTTATTCGATTTTAAGACCTTTCGCCCCATTTCTTCGTCAATATTTAGACCTTTCGTGCTATTTAGGTGTCGATTTTCTCCCTGGCGAACGATAGTGAGCCTTTAATGTTGGAAGAGCCGGCCTTCGGCCGGAACATTTTTCTACCGAAAAAATTACAAATTAATCTAGAAGGGGGATCTAATGGATGTTTTTTTTTTTTTTTTTTTTTTTTTTTTTTTTTTTTGGATGGAGGTCTAGGGAGGAAACTAGAAAAATAATGAATATATGCAAAAATCGCCCAAAAAGTGAACCATCCCCCCTTAAAGTGAACCATCCCCCCTTAAAGTGAACCACCTCCCCTTAAAGTGAACCATCCCCCCTTAAAGTGAACCACCTCCCCTTAAAGTGAACCATCCCCCCTTAAAGTGAACCACCTCCCCTTAAAGTTTTTCTGATGGTGAATAGGGTGTGTAAAGGTCGAAACAGGCTAGTATCTCTCGCTCGAAACGATGAAATATAGTTTAGATTGTGCTGATACCCATTATTGATCAGAATATATATACTTGGTGCTGCGACATCACTTATTTGGCCGACTGCACGATAACATGATGTCAACAGGTACATTTGTGTATTGTACTAGTATTTACAGATCATGTTGAGAGAGAGAGAGAGAGAGAGAAATTTCAAATAGGTTTAAGTGGGGTCACCTGTATTTTTTCTCTCGGTTTCTCTATTTCTCTGGTTTGTATCCATTCGGCCCCATTCAGCCTACTGTTTTAAGACGTTTACCCCCATCCAGGTGTCACTATTTTCCTGGTGACTTTTAAGCCGGTATCACACGAGAGCTTTTATAGTCAACATTCGATGATCAACATTTCTCTGGCAACATTTCTGGAATATTTTGCACTGGTATCGGAAACTAGACTGATGGTAGATGAAGTTTAGGTAACCGAAATATTATAAATGATGACCTGATAAGCTGCCAGACCAGTGTTGAGGGAAAAAGTGCTCGTGTGATACCGGCTTTATTAGGACACCGTTTGCAGAGATACGGTGACATTTCCCTTACCGTTGACATAGGTAGAGCACTAGAATTGACCACTTGCGAGTTTCAGGCTATAAGGAAGTTGGAGCCGTGAATATCGATACTATACTGTAATGCAATAATAATGTAGGTTTCTGATGGATAAAGGGTATGTTGAATTGGGTTTAATGTATTTATATGCAGTCGGTACTACGACCATATGTTTGTCTGTAAATTCTGTTAAATATCGATGTCTACAGCTCCAACTTCCTTATAGAACGAAACTCGCAAGTCGGGAATTGCCGTTATATTAAGTTCATTTTCGTCTCAGTAAACTTCGTCAGTTGCTTGAGACATAATTGTATTGCACGTTTGGCTATGCAATAATACTTGATCACTATACCATGGCTAGTTTATGCGGACGAAGGCCTAATTTAATCAACACACACACACACACAGGTACTCACATGTGGATATACTTAGCCACACACACACGGAACCACCTACCCACACCCACCCACACACAGAAACACACCACACACACACACAGAAACACCCACACCCACGGAAACACCTACCCACACCCACCCACACATACACACACACAGAAACACACCACACACACACACACAGAAACACCCACACCCACGGAAACACCTACCCACACCCACCCACACATACACCACACACACACACAGAAACACCCACACCCACGGAAACACCTACCCACACCCACCCACACATCCCCCCGGCCCCCCACACCCCCCCGCCCCCCACACGCCCACCCACACACATTCAAACACACGCACGCACTTCCATTTATGAGTATAGATTTTCTGTTTCCCCCATTGTATAGACCTGGGCTCCTCCTCCTCTCCGGTATTTCTCCGTGAGCTGCACCTAAACACCAAAGTTGCATCAGGAAAATTGAGCCCAGAGATTCCGCAGTAGCCTTCTATCTATCTATCTATCTATCTATCTATCTATCTATCTCTCTCTCTCTCTCTCTCTCTCTCTCTCTCTCTCTCTCTCTCTCTCTCTCTCTCTCTCTCTCTCTCTCTCTCTCTCTCTCTCTCTCTCTCTCTCTCTCTCTCTCTCTCTCTCTCTCTCTCTCTCTCTCTCTCTCTCTCTCTCTCTCTCTCTCTGCTCAGGCCGAATCCCCACTTTTCCTATGCTTATTTTGTATTTTCTATTTAATTCTATTTTATTAATTTTTTTTCTTCTTGGGGGTGGCCGCCTCAAGACAGAGCAAAAGCAGGGAAAACGCAAAACACAAGACAGAACAACGAACAAACACAGACAAAACACAAAATACACACACGTGTGTGTAGCTTTCTATGGGAACACTAAATAAAACTAAATAAATAAACTAAATAACTAACTTAACTAAAGAAACTATATATATACACGAAATAAACGAAATTTTTAACTTAACTAAAGAAACTATATATATACACGAAATAAACGAAATTTTTAACTTAACTAAAGAAACTATATATACACGAAATAAACGAAATTTTTAACTTAACTAAAGAAACTATATATATACACGAAATAAACTAAATTTTTAACTTAACTAAAGAAACTATATATATACACGAAATAAACTAAATTTTTAACTTAACTAAAGAAACTATATATATACACGAAATAAACTATTTTTTTTAACTTAACTAAAGAAACTATATATATATACACGAAATAAACTAAATTTTTAACTTAACTAAAGAAACTATATATATACGAAATAAACTAAATTTTTAACTTAACTAAAGAAACTATATATATACACAAAATAAACTAAATTTTTAACTTAACTAAAGAAACTATATATATACACAAAATAAACTAAATAACTAACTTAACTAAAGAAACTATATATATACACGAAATAAACTAAATAACTAACTTAACTAAAGAAACTATATATACACGAAATAAACTAAATTTTTAACTTAACTAAAGAAACTATATATATACACGAAATAAACTAAATAGAGTTATTAGCGAATGTTTGAGCAAAGAGTCTGGCTTTGTCGTCACGTAAGTTTGTCAACACGAAAACTTAACTATTCTGTGCAATAGACAGTTGAGGCTTTCCTTTCAATTCAGTTCAAAATTCAAAACTTGTATTGACATGAACAGTTTACACTACTTTACAATCATTAACTCCAAACAGTCCATGGCAATATATATATATATATATATATATATATATATATATATATATATATATATATATATATATATATATATATATATATATATATATATATATATATATATGTGGAAATTCATACTTTCAAATTTAACTTTCAAATGCAAACACATGCCATCACCTTTCTGTACCACTATCAAGTAACCCATATATTTGCATCATTCACTGTATCCATGCCTCTCCCTCGTGGAACTGAACAATGGAAGCTATCAATTAGACTTGATTCGCAGCACAACGTATGACCTTTAGGGAGCCCACCTTTCCTTTTTTTTTTCTCTCTTTCTCTCCCTCTCTCTTTGGCTTGTATCCATTCGGCCCCATTCAGCCTACTGTTTTAAGACGTTTACCCCATCCAGGTGTACATATTTTCCTGGCGAGCGGTAGCGAGCCAGCATATATATATTTTGATTTTGACAGCTAGCTAAATTTGTACATTTTTCGATAGAAAAATGTCTCCGGCGAAGCCGGATTTCTCCATACAATGCTGGCTCGCTATCGCTCGCCAGGAAGATATCGACACCTGGATGGGAATAAAGTTGGCTGAATGGGGTCGAATGGGAGGAAAGGGAAAGAGAGAAAAGGAGAGAACGATAAAAAAAGAGAGAGAGAGAGCCGGTGACCCCCCCCCCCCCCTCCCTCCCCCATTAAAATAGTCGGTCAGTCCATATTGGGTACAGATTGCCACAGATTTACCCTACACCCATTTATAAATACGAAAATATAGGTCCATATAGAGAGCGGAGGTGTGTGTGTGTGACAGTATTAGTTAAGGGGGGTGACCTGTTTTGGTTCTGTCCTTTTCTATCTTTATCTGGCTTGTATCCATTTGGCCCCATTCAGCCTACTGTTTTAAGACGTTTATCCCCATCCAGGTGTCAAATTTTTACTGGTGAGCGATAGCGAGCCAGCATATTTGTTTATTTTTGTTTGACAGCAGGCTAAATTTGTACATTTTTCAATAGAAAAATGTCTCCGGCGAAGCCGGATTTCTTCATATAATGCTGGCTCGCTATCGCTCGCCAGGAAGAAATCGACACCTAGATGGGGATAAACGTCTTAAAATAGTTGGCTGAATGGGGCCGAATGGATACAAGCCAGAGAAAGAGAGAAAAGGACAGAAATAACAAAAAGCAGGTCACCCCCCTTAACCTAGACAGTTACATATAAAGAATAACAGTACGTTTCAATATATATATATATATATATATAATATATATATATATATAATTATATATATATATATATATATATATATATATATATATATATATATATATATAAATAATATATATATATATATATATATATATATATATATTGCATTTTATTTTATATTATATGTTAAAGGGATGTTTTTAGTTTGTTCCCTAGACCTCAATCAAGCTTAAAATTACACCCCCTAGACCCCCTTTCAAGATCAATTTGTACATTTTTCGGTAGAAGAATGTCCCGGCCGAAGGCCGGTTCCTCTTAAATTTCAGTCTCGCTATCGCTCGCCAGGGTAAAATCGACACCTAAATGGCACGAAAGGTCTTAAAATTAACATAAATGGGGCGAAAGTTCTTAAAATCGCGAAACTAATCGGGAGAACGTCTTAAAATCTCGAAAGCAATGAGGCTAAACATGAGGGAGAAGGGAGTCCAGAAAAAAAATCCCTCAAGTGGAAATCTCCCCTGATGAAGTTAGTATTATGTAATATTCATGTAAATCTTGTATTGTTTTAAATTATCAACCGCTATGCCTAGCAGTTTGTAAGTAAAGTATTATGACGTAGAGAATTGTCACATTAAGGGGAGGTTTTTAGTGTGTTTCTTAGACTTCCATCAAGCTTAAAATTACACCCCCTAGACCCCCTTTCAAGATAAATTTGTAAATTTTTCGTTAGAAAAATTTCCCGGCCGATAGGCCGGTTCCTCTCAAATTACAGGCTCGCTATCGCTCGCCAGGATAAAATCGACACGTAAATGGCACGAAAGGTCTTAAAAGTGACAAATGGGGCGAAAGTTCTTAAAATCGCCGGACTAATGGGGCGAACGTCTTAAAATCTCAAAAGCAATGGGGCTAAACATGAGGGAGAAAGGGGTAAAGAAAAAAGTCCCTCAAGTGGAAATCTCCCCTTAAGCTTGCTTAAATAGATCCATCTATTCAATACAAAGTTTTAACAGATATCATGTTTGTCAAAAGCTTAACCCTCTCCGACATATGACGACGCGATTTTGAGCCTATTGGGGATACTTTAAAGCCTTTGTTACCATCAGGGGTATTTATAAACCTTTAGTTTAGTTACTTCAACCTCTGCAGTTGTCTTTGAGTTAGCTGTGTTGAGCCTATTGGGGATACTTTAAAGCCTTTGTTACCATCAGGGGTATTTATAAACCTTTAGTTGAGTTACTTCAACCTCTGCAGTTGTCTTTGAGTTAGCTGTGTTGAGCCTATTGGGGATACTTTAAAGCCTTTGTTACCATCAGGGGTATTTAGAAACCTTTAGTTTAGTTACTTCAACCTCTGCAGTTGTCTTTGAGTTAGCTGTGTTGAGCCTATTGGGGATACTTTAAAGCCTTTGTTACCATCAGGGGTATTTAGAAACCTTTAGTTTAGTTACTTCAACCTCTGCAGTTGTCTTTGAGTTAGCTGTGGGCAGAAAACTAATTTTGGAGAGGTAATTATAAGAGTGAGAGAACTTTATTTCTTATTGCTAATCTGGCAACCTCTGCGTTATATGAGTCTGAAGGGGTTAATCAATAAACGATGAAAATGGAGTTGATGTTTGCTCTCGTCAACTTAAATATAATATATATGATTTAATATTTATTTTTTACATATAAACAGACACGTGTACTTTAAAATTATTACACAAAGTATTCTCTTGTTGCGACTTTCCGAAAAATGTCCTTGGCAGTTTGGAAAAGTCAAAGGTGAAATGGTAGCGGTCTCAAAGGCGTTTATCTTGTGTTTCCAGGCACTGACGAGAGAGAGAGAGAGAGAGAGAGAGAGAGAGTGTGTTTGTGTGTGTGTGTGTGAGAGAGAAGACAAAAAATATATATAGAGAGAGAAAGTGTGTGTGTGAGAGAGAGAGAGAGAGAGAGAGAGAGAGAGAGAGAGAGAGAGAGAGAGAGAGAGAGAGAGAGAGAGAGAGAGAGAGAGAGAGAGAGAGAGAGAGAAAAGAAAATGAGAGAGAGAGAGGAAGGATTGTGTGCTTGTGAGGTATTGTGAGTGAGAGATAGAGAAAGTGTGTGTGTGTGTGTGTGCGCGTGTTAACCCCTTCACTGCTCAAATCCGTTCATAAACTCTGTAAAACTGTGTGTCAATAACAACAAAAATTGGATTATAATAATATGTATTATCTTGAAAGGGCGAGTTAAGTTATATATATACCACTTCTTTCTCTGCGATATAACATCCCGCGCAACATTAAAGGGAGGTTTATAGTTCGTTCCCTAGACCTCCATCAAGCTTAAAATTACACCCCCTTGACCCCCTTTCAAGATAAATTTGTAAATTTTTCGGGGCCGGTTCCTCTTAAATTGAAGGTTCGCTATCGCTCGCCAGGAAAAAAATCGACACATAAATGGCACGAAGTCTTATATCTGACAGAAATGGGGCGAAAGGTCATATCCACGCCCATCAAACGGGTCTTCAAGACAAAGTGCCTGGTATCATAAGGGAGCCATTTATGTGATGAAGATAGGGCAGGAGGGAATATTGAGAGAGAGAGAGAGAGAGAGAGAGAGAGAGAGAGAGAGTGTGTGAGTGATAGTGTGTGTGTGAGAGTGAGAGAGAGAGAGAAACCGCGTGTGTAAGAGTGAGAGATAGTGTGTGTGTGAGAGTGAGAGAGAGATAACCCGTGTGTGTGAGTCAAAGATAATGTGTGTGTTAGAGTGAGAGAGAGAGAGAGAGCGTGTGTGTGAGAGTGAGAGAGAGAGAAACCGTGTGTGAGAGTGAGTGAGAGAAAGAGTGAGTGAGTGAGTGTACTATACAAGCGTATATAAGCTTTTAAGCAAACACTTTTTCAGCCTCTCTCTCTCTCGCTCTCTCTCTCTCGGGTGACATATAAAATACCCGATACTGTTCCTCGTTCACGGAAAGGCTGACAATTTCCTCCTTTACGCCTTGGCATCCCAGAAAAGAATTGAGGAAGTCTCGAAATCTCACATATCGGTTACTTGCATTGTTTGTTCGAACTTTCATGTTAAGCATTGATTTTCTATACCCATTTGTTTTTTGTGTTAAGTTTGGAGATCATAAAAATTATATTTCTCCACCATCCAACTTCACCTCTATGCTCAATTAATGAAATCAACAAATACCTGCGGCACTCCAAGGACTCGAACCTAGGACACTCGCGTCGAAATTTCGCGCACTTATTCCCGGTAGAATAAAATAAACTAGCCTAGAAGGGGACCAAAATTTAAGGTAGATAGGACATAACTTTGTCTATGTCACTGTTAATGGGAGACAGACCGTTTTTCTGGACCCCCTTCTCCCTAATGTTTAGCCCCACTAGTTTTGAGATATTAAGACGTTGGTTCCAGTAGTTTGGGGATTTTATGACCTTTCACCCGATTTCTTTGTCAATATTAGGACCCTTCGTGCCATTTAGGTGTCGATTTTTTCCTGGCGAGCGATAGCGAGCCTGTAATTTCAGGAGGAATCGGCCTTTGGCCGGGACATTTTTCTACCGAAAAATGTACATATCTATCTTCAAGGGGGGTTTAGGGGGTGGTTTTGTAAGCTCGATGGAGGTCTAGGGAGGAAAGTAAAACAAAAATATGAATACATTAATTAATAGACCAAACAAACAGCCACTGTCCCTTAAAAAAAAAAAAAAAAAAAAAAAAAAAAAAACACATGCCCACATGATTGAAATGTTTGCGGACATACAGTGATACTAGTAATGGTCGTTCTTCAGTAAATCTAAATGACACGAAAAGTCTTTAACATTGACAAAGAAAATGGGGCGAAAAGTCTTGAAATCACCAAACTAATGGGATGAACCATCTGTAAACGAATGATGTGGGGGGGGGGGGCTCCCTTTAAAATCCGAGCGACCCACTTCCATGAATACCAAATCTGGGTTTTTTTAAAGGAAACAGCGCCCCCTTAAATCCCGACGGGGGGTGCTGATATAACCTCCCCCCCCTCCCTCCCCCCCCCCCCCCCCCTCTCGTTCATCTCTTACTTGAGGGCAGCTGGGCGTATTTATCTGTTCATTTATGTATTGTTCTTGATATTTTTAAAAGTATATATATATTTTTAAAAAAGTTTATATATATTTTTAAAAGTATATATATATTTTTAAAAGTATATATATATTTTTAAAAGTATATATATATTTTTAAAAGTATATATATATTTTTAAAAGTATATATATATTTTTAAAAAAGTTTATATATATTTTTAAAAGTATATATATATTTTTAAAAAAGTTTATATATATTTTTAATAGTATATATATATTTTTAAAAGTATATATATATTTAAAAAAAAGTTTATATATATTTTTAAAAGCATATATATATTTTTAAAAGTATATATATATTTTTAAAAAAGTTTATATATATTTTTAAAAGTTTATATATATTTTTAAAAGTATATATATATTTTTAAAAGTATATATATATTTTTAAAAGTATATATATATTTTTAAAAGTTTCCTCCCTAGACCTCCATCAAGCTAAATAATAAAATATCCTCCTTCAAGATAGATTTTTTAATTTTTTCGATCGATAAATGTCCCCGGCCGGTTCCTCTTAAAATACAGGCTATAATCGACACCTAAATGACACGGAACAGTTTTGATATTGACAAAGAAGGGGGGGGGTGGGGGGGGGCGAAAGGTCTTAACATCGCCAAGCTAATGGGCCGAACGTCTATAAGAATCTTAAGAAATAATGGGACTAGACACGAGGGAGAAGGGGGGGGGGTCCCAAAAACCGACCCATCCCCCCCTTAAATCACGACGGGGGTGTCTGATAACCCCCCCCCCCCACCCACGGCGCTCTATACTGTATATATAACTCTCCGGGACCCCCTTCTCCCTCATGTTTTGCCCCATTGCTTTTGAGATATGAAGACGTTCGCTCCATTAGTTTGGCGATTTTAAGAACTTTCGCCCCATTTCTGTCAAGTTTAAGACCTTTTGTGCCATTTAGGTGTCGATATTTTCCTGGCGAGCGAAAGCGAGCCTGTAATTTAAGAGGAAGCGGCCTTCGGCCGGGACATTTTTCTACCGAAAAATGTACACATTTATCTAGAAAGGGGGTCTACGGGTGTAATTTTAAGCTTGATGGAGGTCTAGGTAACAAACTAAAAACCTCACGTTAAATCACGACGGGTTCTGATTATACCTCCCTCGTTCATCTCCACCCAGGGCGCCATGACTCTCACAGAAGCTTGAGGATACTTGAGGATACGGAACTTGGAATCGCTTTACTGTACACATTAATCCCTTCCGTACCGCTACCGCTCGCTAATGATTAAGAGTGTTTGAGATCTGTATGTAATTAGCCCACGTTCGAATCCCGGGAAGATCATATGCTTTCATTAGGCTAATTGGGAGGTGTTTGGGTGTTGTGAGTTAATTTAATTCATGGGGCAGGGGGGGCTAGGAATCCTCCTCCCATTGTATAATCATCCCTACGCGACGAGGCAGAGAAAGGGGCGAGGGAACGCGAAAGTGGTCCCGGACCCTGAGAATAGGAATTTTAATATATATACAGTATATATATATATATATATTTATATATACAGTATATATATATATATATATATATATATATATATATATATATATATATATAGTAATGCCAAGTAAATTAAGCGATATGCCAGCTTTTAAATATATTGTATAATGCAATATATATTAATATGTATACCCGGTACTGTATTATTCACACTTTTGTCTTCAACTCGTCAAATTGTCCCTCTTCATCCACCCTAACGAGGTTCTTCTGGGGCTGATTTTCTGATCCACTTTCCAATCTCTCTCTTTCTTGGATGTTTCGTCCCATTTCTTTGTGCTTGCTGAATGCTGGTGGTTTAGCTTCACGTGCCTAGTGAATGGCCATCCAATGTTCTGCCATCCTATTTTATAAACTCACAAGGCTTTAATTAAGAGGGGTGACCTGCTTCTTTTTATTTCTCTGGCTTGTATCCATTCGGCCCCATTCAGCCAACTATTTTAAGATGTTTATCCCCATCTAGGTGTCGATTTCTTCCTGCCGAGCGATAGCGAGCCAGCCAGCATTATATTAAGAAATCCGGCTTCGCCGGAGACATTTTTCTATCGAAAAATGTACAAATTTAGCCTGCTGTCAAAAACATTTCAGAAATATGCTGGCTCGCTACCGCTCGCCAGTATAGAAAATTGACACCTGGATGGGGATAAACGTCTTAAAACAGTAGGCTGAATGGGGCCAAATGGATACAAGCCAGAGACAGAGAGAAAAGGAGAGACCAAATGCAGGTCACCCCCCCTTAAGAGAAATCAAGAGTAAAGCCGCTGTCACACGAGCGCTTTTTCCGTCAATTTTCCATGAGCCAGTTTTTTCTCGTATTATTTCGGGACATTTTCGCACTGGTATCGGTAACTAGACTGAAGGTAGATTATGTTAGGCGGCTGAATTCTGATAAAGTGTCATTTTTCAAGCTGCCAGACCATAATTGCCCGTAAATAATGCTCGAAAAAGGGCTCGTGTGACTCCAACTTAAGATAGGTTTGTTCTTGCTTGCCAATCGTCAACATTAAGGGGAGATCTCCACTTGAGGGATTTTTTTCTGGACTCCTTTCTCCCTCATGTTTAGCCCCATTGTTTTTCTAATTTAAAACGTTTGCCCCATTATTTTTACGATTTTAAGAACTTTCAACCCATTTCTGTCAATTTTAAGACCTTTCGTGCCATTTAGGTGTCGATTTTATCCTGGCGAGCGATAGCGAGCCTGTAATTTAAGAGGAACCGGCTTTCAGCCGGGACATTTTTCTACCGAAAAATGTACAAATTTATCTTGAAAGGGGGTCAAGGGGGTGAAATTTTAAGATTGCTGGAGGAGTAGGAAACAAACTAAAAACCTCCCCTTTAATGTATATGAAGGATGTAAATCTTCAACATGTAAATATTTCTGCGAGAGAACCACACGTTACGTGAGTATGTTATATCAGACATTTTGGCTCGAAAGTCCCTTGATTTTGGCCCTGTCACTCTTGCAACTATGGGGGAGGCACTCGCTACAGGCTGTTCTACCTTTTGCCTCTCCATTTTGGCTCGAACGTCCCTTGATTTTGGCCCTGTCACTCTTGCAACTATGGGGGAGGCACTCGCTACAGGCTGTTCTACCTTTTGCCTCTCCATTTTGGCTCGAACGTCCCTTGATTTTGGCCCTGTCACTCTTGCAACTATGGGGGGAGGCACTCGCTACAGGCTGTTCTACCTTTTGCCTCTCCATTTTGGCTCGAATGTCCCTTGATTTTGGCCCTGTCACTCTTGCAACTATGGGGGAGGCACTCGCTACAGGCTGTTCTGTCTACCTTTTGCCTCTCCCACTCACATAGAAAAAAAAAAAAAATATATATATACGATTTCCTGGCAAAACATCTCTGCTGGTATAGACATGTAATCTGGATACTCGGATAATATTACCATACAAAGGAGTACAAAGGAGTACAAAGGAAATCAAGCAACAACAGGTCCATAGCATAATAGTGTAAAGTCAAGGGGAGACTGGCCGTTTGTTTGGTCTATTAATTCATTGATTCATATATTTTTTATAGTTTCCTCCCTAGACCTCCATCAAGCTTAGAAAAACACCCCCTAGACCCCCCTTCAAGATAAATGTGTATATTTTCGGTAGAAAAATGCCGGTTCCTCTTAAAATTGCAGGCTCACTATCGTTCGCCAGGGAAAATATCGACACCTAAATAGCACGAAAGGTCTAAATATTAACGAAGAAATGTGGCGAAAGGTCTTAAAATCGACTAACTAATGGGGCAAACATCTTAACATCTGAAAACTAATGGGGCTAAACATGAGGGAGAAAAATGGCCAGAAAAATGACCCTTCCCCCCCTTAAAGGAACTATTAAGCCTCAATTTTATCCTCATTTCTTGGCAACTCTTTGCGTGCTCGCCACCAGCCCTGGAAATGTCAAGGCCAGACGATACCATTAGTTTATCCGGAACAAGACAAAAACTTAATAATTTCGGCCACCATCATGGAGGAGGAGGGAGGGAGAGGGAGAGGGAGAGAGAGAGAGAGAGAGAGAGAGAGAGAGAGAGAGAGAGAGAGAGAGAGAGAGTATAATTAACAAGACGTCGCTGGTAAAGAAAGGATTAAGGGGAGGTATTTAGTTTGTTCCCTAGACTTCCATCAAGCTTAAAATTACACCCCCTTGAGTCCCTTTCAAAATAAATTTGTAGATTTTTCGGTAGAAAAATGTCCCGGCCGAAGGCCGTTTCCTCTTAAATTACAGGCTCGCTATCGCTCGCCAGGATAAAATAGACACCTGAATGGCACGAAAGGTCTTAATATGGGGTGAAAGTTCTTAAAATGCTAAACTAATGGGGCAAACGTTTTATAATATCAAAAGCAATGGGGCTAAACATGAGGGAGAAAGGGGTCCAGAAAAAAATCCCTCAAGTGGAAATCTCCCCTTAACCTGTTCTGTACCGGCGACTTTTCTTTGTTGTTTTATTCTAAAGGATATTGTGCAGTTTAAGGGGGGATGGTTCACTTTAAGGGGGGGATGGTTCACTTTAAGGGGGGGATGGTTCACTTTAAGGGCGCATGGTTCACTTTGAGGGGATGGTTCACTTTAAGGGGGGATGGTTCACTTTAAGGGGGGATGGTTCACTTTAAGGGGGGGATGGTTCATTTAAGGGGGGATGGTTCATTTAAGGGGGGATGGTTCATTTAAGGGGGGATGGTTCATTTAAGGGGGGATGGTTCACTTTAAGGGGGCATGGTTCACTTTAAGGGGGGATGGTTCACTTTAAGGGGGATGGTTCACTTTAAGGGGGGATGGTTCACTTTAAGGGGGGGATGGTTCACTTTAAGGAGGGATGGTTCACTTTTTGGGCGATTTTTATATGTATTCGTTATTTTTCTAGTTTCCTCCCTAGACCTCCATCAAATTAAAAAAAAAAAACATTCATTAGATCCCCCTTCTAGATTAATTTGTACATTTTTTGGTAGAAAAATGTACCGGCCGAAGGCCGGTTCTTCCAACATTACAGGCTCACTATCGTTCGCCAGGGAAAAAATTGACACCTAAATAGCACGAAAGGTCTAAATATTGACGAAGAAATGGGGCGAAAGGTCCTAAAACCGGCTAACTAATGGGGCAAACATCTTGAACATCTGAAAACTAATGGGGCTAAACATGAGGGAGAAAGTGGTCCAGAAAACCGGCCCATCTAAAGGATTTGTGGTATTAAAAAGAGTTGAGTGAGGTAGTTCCAAGCATGCTAATAATAATGATGGTGGGAGGCCTTTTTTAATCTGAATAAAATCATCTAGTACCGTAGTAGCCAGAATTCATTGAAAGGACGGCACCAGTACGGAAAGGGTTAAGGGGAGGTTTCTAGTTTGTTTCCTACTCCTCCAGCAATCTTAAAATGTCACCCCCTTGACCCCCTTTCAAGATAAATTTGTACATTTTTCGGTAGAAAAATTTCCCGGCCAAAGGCCGGTTACTCTTAAATTACAGGCTCGCTATCGCTCGCCAGGATAAAATTGACACCTAAATTGCACGAAAGGTCTTAAAATTGACAGAATGGGGCGGAAATTCTTAAAAATCACCAAACTAATGGGGCAAACGTCTTAAAATCTCAAAAGCAATGGGGTTAAACATGAGGGAGAAAGGGGTCAAGAAAAAAGTCCCTCAAGTGGAGACCTCCCCTTAACAGTACTCCAACGGAACACTGAAGCACTCTAGTCTATTCGCTGTAAGTAGGCGAAAAAATCATGCCCTCAGTAACCTCGACCCACTGTAACTCAAACACGACTAGAGTAATCGAGCTAATATTTCTACCATTTGGGAAGAGTCAGCCAAGGAATAGATGTGGTAATGTACAGCCCATTTGCTCCAGCCCTTTTGGAGTTACAGAGGATAGAGGTCAGGATTTCTCGCCTATATACTTACCAACCGCAGATGTTACACACCTCCCGAGGCATGAAGAGGCTGACTCGCTTTCTCCTTCTTCAATTATTAAGGGGAGATATCCACTTGAGTTTTTTTTCCTTTTCTGGACCCCTTTCTCCCTCATGTTTAGCCCCATTGCTTTTGATATTTTAAGACATTCGCACCATAATTAAGAACTTTCGCCCCATTTCTGTCAATTTTAAGACCTTTCACGCAATTTAGGTGTCGATGTTTTCCTGGCGACCGATAGCGAGCCTGTAATTTAAGAGGAACCGGCCTTTGGCCGGGACATTTTTCTACCGAAAAATGTACACATTTATTTTGAAAGGGGGCCTAGAGGGTGTAATTTTAAGCTTGATGGAAGTCTAGGGAACTAACTAAAAACCTCCCCTTAAGATGCTGACTCGCTTTCTCCTTCCATTAAATGTCTTCTGATATATCTTACCCATTGTTATTGATCTGTCTTGTATTTCATGTTTCATAACGAGTATTGTTGTTTTCTGGCAGGCTTAATTCACGTGTATTATAACACTATTTAATGCCTTGTAATGTCAGAATTGTTCGTCACGCGATCTCGGTAGAGTCTTTTAAGGGGAGGCAGACCGTTTTTCTGGACCCCCTTCTCCCTAATGGGTAGCCCCACTAGTTTTGAGATTATAAGACGTTCGGCCCATTAGTTTGGCGATTTTAACACCTTTCGCCCCATTTCGTTGTCAATGTTAAGACTTTTTGTGCCATTTAGGTGTCAATTATTTCCTGGCGAGCCTGCAATTTTAAGAGAAATCGGCCGGGACATTTTTCTACCGAAAAATGTACACATTTATCTTGAAGGGAGGTCTAGGGGGTGTTTTTCTAAGCTTGATGGAGGTCTAGGGAGGAAACTTTAAAAATAAATGAATTAATAGACCAAACAAACGGTCAGTCTCCCCTTAATTATTTTCCATAATGTAATGCATGTGTTCATTGCAATAATTACAACAATTCCTTGGTAACACATCTTGCATTCATGGATACTTCACTGAAGGAAATCAATGGCGGTACACATGTAACAAGTTCTTACTGACGCAATTGATTAGCCAGACTCCGTTTCCGAAGCTTGTACTGTTCTTCTGTGTTTAACTTAACCCTCTCCGACATATGACGCAATTTTGAGCCTATTAGGGATACTTTAAAGCCTTTGTTACCATCAGGGGTATTTAGAAACCTTTAGTTTAGTTACTTCAACCTCTGCAGTTGTCTTTGAGTTAGCTGTGGGCAGAAAACTAATTTTGGAGAGGTAATTATAAGAGTGAGAGAACTCCATTTCTTTTTGCTAATCTGGCAACTTCTGCGTCATATGAGTCTGAAGGGGTATTTGAATCCTCACAGCATCATTATATTTTAGATCATCACAAATAGTCGTACAGTCATATCTTCAATTATTTACGCTTAATAAAGGAGAATACGCACAGCTCTAAGTCCTTCCATGCCCCAGATTAATAGTCCGCCTCAGCCTCACTTGCTGGGGGTTGTGCGAACTTTGTGCATGGTGCGTTCAGTGACACACATATCTGGAATACAGAGAACGAAACATAAGTTAGCTGTTTGCCACACAGTAAAACACACACACACACACACACACACACACACACACACACACACACACACACACACACACACACACACACACACAGCCCGTAGCCTAGTAGGTAGAGCTCTCGTCTCACACACGAGGGGTCGGGGGTTCAATCCCCGGCCGGGCGGAGAAAAATTGGGCTTGTCTCCTTTCATGTTAGCCTCAGTTCACCTAGCTGTAAATAGGTACCTGGAATAAAGTGGACGACGTTGTGACGTCCCCATATGGGGTGGGCAAAAAAAAAATGGTTAACAAGGCGAGATGGGGTATCATATGGTTCACCTAAGCTGCTGGCTACCTAAGCCTTCGGGCGAGACGGTATGGTCTTATATAAGTGAGAATGGTTACCATAACAGATCCAACCTAAAGCCTTCGTTTTCCGATGTCGCCCAATTGGCTCTAAACCCCATAAACTACCAGACTACACACACATCCCGACAGACATTCCAACAGTACATAAAAAAACTTAACATGCATTTCACGCAATACATTCCCAGTTTAAGGAGGCGCGGATAATAATGAGCTTAGTAGCTCGCATTGCGTGGATTCCCCCTTGACGAACAAGTAAAAAAAAAAAACAAACTGAAGTAACTGAGTAACTGAGTAACACACGGTATTAGGAGGAATCAGCCTTTGGCCGGGACATTTTTTTTACCGAAAAAAAAATGTACACATTGATCTTGGGGGTGGGGGGTGGGGGGGGGGGTATTTTTAAGCTGGATGGAGGTCTAGGGAGGAAACTAAACAGAAATATATGAATACATGAATTAATAGACCAAACAAACAGCCAGTCACTACTTTTGCCATTACCGGGGTATTTACCAGCCCTCTGAGCCACCCACCCACTTCAACACAAGCTCAGATTCCAGGAAAGCCATTCATTCATTCATTTAACCCCTTCTGTACCGGAAACTTATTTTAAGATTCTAGTTATAGTTAGACGATATTTTGCAGTTTAAAAAGCGATTAAGGGATGATTAATTTTCAGTTCTTTTTATTTGATTTCTATTTCTTTCTGTGGTAGTCAAACAAAAATGGTTAGGAGTGAGACAGTTCGAAGCTGTTAATTGTGTTAATTGTTAGAGTTGAGATTAGTTCGAAGCCCTGTATTGTTAATGGTAGTAGGTGAGATTGTTCGAAGCATGGTTGTTAATGGTTTAGAGTGGAGATAGTTCGAAGCCTGTTAATGGTAGAGTGAGATAGTTCGGAAGGCATGTTAATGGTAGAGTGAGTGAGATAGTGCGACGCCTGTTAATGGTAGAGTGAGATAGTTACGAAGCCTGTTAATTGTAGAGTGAGACAGTTCGAAGCTGTTAATTATAGGAGCGAGATAGTCGAAGCCTGTTTAAATTGTGAGAGTGAGACAGTTCGAAGCCTGTTAATTGTAGAGTTGAGACTAGTTCGAAGCCTGTTAATTGTAGA
>CM064566.1:55973520-56075193 GCA_032716605.1 Paralithodes platypus | reverse complement strand
GCGAAAGGTCTTAACATCGCCAAGCTGAATGGGCCGAAAAAACGTCTATAATAATCCTGAAGAAATAATGGGGACTAGACACGAGGGAGAAGGGTGGGGGGGTCCCAAAAACCGCCCCATCCCGCCCCCCCCTTAAATCACCGACGGGGGTGTCTGATAAACCCCCCCCCACCCCACCCACCAGGCGCTCGTAGTGACTGTATATATAACTCTCCGGGACCCCCCCCTTCTCCCTCATGTTTTGCCCCATTGCGTTTGAGATATTAAGGACGTTCGCTCCCTTAGTTTGTCGATTTTTAAGAACTATCGCCCCTTTTCTGTCAAGTTTAAGGACCTTTTGTGCCATTTAGGTGTCCGATATGTTTCCGTGGCGAGCGGAAAGCGATCCTGGTAATTTAATAGGAAGCGGCCTTCGGCCGGGACATTTCCTACCGGAACAATGTACACAGTTTTATTCAGAAAAGGGGGGTCAGCCGGGTGTAATTTTACCTTGATGGAGGTCGAGGTAACAACACTAAAAACCTCACGTTAAATCACAGACGGGTTCTGATTATACCTCCCTCGTTCATGCTCCACCCGGGGCGGCCATGACTCTCACGAGAAGCTTGAGGACACTTTATGCTACTGAACTTGGAATCCGCTTTAACAACTGTACACATTAATCCCTTCCGTACCGCTCAAAGCTCAGTGCGTCGCTAATGATTCAGAGTGTTTTAGATCTGTTATGTAATTAGCCCCACGTTCGAATCCCGGGAAGATCATATGCTTTCATTAGGCTAATTGGGAGGTGTTTGGGTGTTGTGAGTTAATTTAATTCATGGGGCAGGGGGGGCTAGGAATCCTCCTCCCATTTGTATAATCATCCCCTACGCTAATCGATGCAGAGAAATGGGGCGAGGGAAACGCGAAAGTGGTCCCGATACCCTGATAATAGGACTTTTAATATATATATAGGGTATATATATTAGTACTATATTTTATATATACAGTATATATCGGTAGTATATATATATATATATACCCTATATATATATATATATATATATAGTATAAGCTCAAGTAAATTAAGCGATAGTGCCAGCTTTTCAATATATTGTATAATGCAATATCGATTAATATGTATTAACCCGTTACTGTAATTATTCCCCCTTTTTGATCTTCAACTCGTCAAATTGTCCCTCTTCATCCACCCTAGCGCGGTTCTTCTGGGGCTGATTTTCTGATCCACTTTCCAATCTCTCTCTTTCTTGGATGTTTCGTCCCATTTCTTTGTGCTTGCTGAATGCTGGTGGTTTAGCTTCACGTGCCTAGTGAATGGCCATCCCAATGTTCTGCCATCCTATTTTATAAACTCACAAGGCTTTAATTAGAAGTGGGTGACCTGCTTCTTTTTTATGTTCTCTGGCGTGTATCCCTTCGGCGCCATTCAGCCAACTATGTTAAGATGTTTATATCCCCAGCTAGGTGTCGATTTCTTCCTGCCCGCGCGATAGCGAGCCAGCGAGCATTATATTAAGAAATCCGGCTTCGCCGGAGACATTTTTTCTAATCGAAAAATGTAACAATTTCTCCTGCCTGTCAAAAACATTTCAGAAATATTCTGGCTCGCTACCGCTCGCCAGTATGAGGAAAATTGACACCTGAATGGGGATAAACGTCGTAAAAACAGTAGGCGGAATGGGGCCACTTGGATACAAGCCAGAGACAAGAGAGAAAGGAGGACCAATTGCAGGTCACCCCCCCCTTAAGAGAAAGCAAGAGTGAAAGCCGCTGTCACACGAGTTTTTTTTTTCCGTCAATTTTTCCATGAGCAAGTTTTGTTCTCGTATTATTTCGGGACTTTTTCACACTGGTATCGGTAACTCGACTGAAGGTAGATTATGTTAGGACGGACTGAATTCTGATACAGTTGTCATTTTTTCAAGCTGCCGAAGACCATAATTGCCCGTAAATGATGCTCGAAAAATGCGGCTCGTGTGACCTCCAACTTAAGATAGTTTTGTCTCTTTTGCTTGCCAATCGTCACCATTAAAGTGGTATCTCCACTTGAGGGATTTTTTTTTCTGACTCCTTCTTCTTCTCCCTCATGTTTAGCCCCATTGTTTTTTCCTAATTTAAAACGTTTTTGCCGCTCCATTATGTTTAACGATTTTAAGAACTTTCAACCCATTTTCTGTCAATTTTAAAAGACCTTTCGGCAGGTGCCATGTTAGGTGTCGATTTTTATCTCTGGCGGAGGCGATAGCGAGCCTGTAATTTAAGAGGAACCGGCTTTCAGGCCGAGGACATTTTTCTACCGAAAAATGTACAAAGTTTATCTTGAAAAAGGGGGTCAAGGGGGTGAAAATTTTTAAGATTGCGGAGAGTAGGAAACAAACTAAAAAAACCTGTCCCCTTTAATGTATATGAAGGATGTAAATCTTCAACATGTAAATATTTCTGGCGAGAGAACACACACGTTACGTGAGTATGTTATATCAGACATTTTGGCTCGAAAGTCCCTTGATTTTGGCCACTGTCACTCTTGGCAACTATGGGGAGGCACTCGCTACAAGGCTGTTCTACCTTTTGGCCTCTCCATTTTTGGCTCGCACGTTCCCTTGATTTTTGTCCCTGGTCACTCTTGCAACTATGGGGAGGGCACTCGCTACAAGGCTGTTCTAAAACATAAAAGCTACCTTTTGCCTCTCCCATTTTGGCTCGAACGTCCCTTGATTTTGGCCCTGTCACTCTGTGCAACTATGGGGGGAGGCACATCGCTACAGGGCTGTTTCTACCACCTTTTTTGCCTCTCCATTTTTTGGCTCGAAGGTGTCCCTTGAGTTTGGTCCCTGTCACATCTTGCAAACTAGTTGGGAGGCACTCGCCACAGGCTGTTTCTGTCCTAGCCTTTTTTGCCTCTCCCACTCACATAGAAAAAAACAAAAAAATATATATAGACGGATTTCGCTGGCAAAAAACATCTCTGCTGGTATAGACATGGAATCTGGAATACTGCGGATAATATTACCATAGCAAAGGAGTACAAAAGGAGTACAAAGGAAATCAAGCAACACGGTCCATAGCATAATAGTTGTAAAGTCAAGGGGAGATCTGGCCGTTTGTTTGGGTCTATTAATTCACTTTATTCATTATATTTTTTATAGTATCCCCTCCCTAGACCTTCCAATCAAGCTTAGAAAAACACCCCCTAGACAACCCCCCCCCTTCAAGATAAATGTTGTATATTTTCGGGTAGAAAAATGCCGTTCCTCTTGAAAAGTTGCAGGCTTCACTATCGGTTCGCCAGGGAAAATATCGAACACCTAAATAGCACGAAAGGTCTAATATTAACGAAGAAAATGTGGCGAAAGGTCTTAAAATCGACTAACTAATGGGGCAAACATCTTGAACATCTGAAAACTAATGGGGCTTAAACATGATGAGAAAAATGGCCAAAAATGATCCCTTACCCCCCCTTTAAAGGAAACTATTAAGCCATCAATTTTATCCTCATTTTCTTGGCAACTCTTTGCGTGCTCGCCACCATCACTGGAAATGGTCAAGACCAGACGATTACCATTAGAGTTATTAATCCGGAACAAGACACAAAGAACTTAATAATTTCGGCCACCATCAATGGAGGAGGAAGGGAGAGAGAGGGAGCGGGATAGAGAGAGAGAGAGAGAGAGAGATGAGAGAGATAGAGAGAAGAGAGAGAGTGAAGAAGAGATAGAGTATAATTACACCAATAATCACTGTCACTGGTAAAGAAAAGGATTTGAAGGGGAGTATTTAGTTTTTGTTCCCTCAACCTTTTCCATCCACAAGCTTAAATTTACACCCCCTTGATTCCCTTTCAAAATAAATTTGTAGATTTTATCGGTAGAAAATGTCCCGGCCGGGAAGGGCCGTGTTCCCTCTCTTAAATTACAGGCTCGCTATACGCTCGGCCCAGGATAAAATAGACACCTGAATGGCACTAAAGGTCTTTTAATATGGGGTGAAAGTTCTTAAAATGCTAAACTAATGGGGTAAACGTTTTATAATATCAAAAGCAATGGGGCTAAACATGAGGAGAAAGGTGTCCAAAAAAAATTCCCTCAATTGGAAATCTCCCCCTTACAACGCTGTTCTGTACCGGCGACTTTTCTTTGTTGTGTTTATTCTAAAGGATATTGTGCAGTTTTAAGAGGGGGGGGATGGTTTCACTTTAAGGGGGGGATGGTTCACTTTAAAAGTGGGTGGTGATGTTCACTTATAAGGGCCGGCATGGTTTCTACTTTAAGGGTTGATTGGTTCACTTTAAAGGGGGGGATGGTTTTCACTTTAAGGGGGTGATGGTTCACTTAATTTATAGAATAAAACATTGTGAAAGTGGGGGATGGTTTTCACTTTTAAAGGGGGGATGGTGTATCACTTTAAAAGGGGTGGATGGTTGTTGTTTTCACTTTAAAGGGGGGATGGTTGCAACATCTTTTAAAAAAAAAATAGGGGGGATGGTTCACTTTACTATTAACATGAAAAAAAAAAAGGGGGTGTCATGGGTTCACTTTAACGGGGGGATGGTTCCTTGAAGGGGGATGGTTCACTTTAAAGGGGGGATAGGTTCACACATTATAAAAAAGGGTTGGGGATGGTTCCACTGTAAAAAGGAGGATGGTTCACTTTTTTTGGGGCGATTTTTATATGTACTTCGTTATTTTTTCTAGGTTCCCTCCTCACCTAGACCAATCCATCAAATTAAAAAAAAAAAAAAAACATTCATTCGATCCCCCTTACTAGATTAATTTGTACATTTTGTGGTAGAAAAATGTAACCAGGCCGAAGGCCGGTTCTTCCAAACATGTACAGGCTCACTATCGTTCGCCAGGGAAAAAATTGACACCTAAATAGCACGAAAGGTCTAAATATTGAACGAAGAAATGGGGGCGAAAGGTCCTAAAGAAAAAAAAAAACCGGTCTAACTAATGGGGCAAACATCTTGAACATCTGAAAAACTAACGGGGCTGAACAGGAGGGAGAAAGTGGTCCAGAAAACCGGCCCATCTAAAGGATTTTGTATTAACAAAGAGTTGATTGAGGTCGTTTTATTCCCAAGCATGCTAGTAATAATAATGTGTTGGAGGCCTTTTTTAATCTGAAATAAGAATCACTCTAGTACCGTATAGCCAGAATTCATTGAAAGGACGGCACCAGTACGGAAAGTGTTAAGGGGAGGGTTTCTAGTTTTGTTTCCTACTCCTCCAGCAAATCTTAAAATGTCACCCCCATTGAACCCCCCCCTTGTTTTTTCAAAATAAATTTGGTACATTTTCTTCGGTAGAAGACTTTCCCCGGCCAAAGGCCGGTTACTCTTAAATTACAGGCTCGCTATCGCTCGCCAGGATAAAATTGACACCTAAATTGCCCGAAAAGGTCTTAAAATTGACAGAATGGGGGCGGAAATTTTCTTAAAAATCACACAACACTAATGGGGCAAAACGTCTTAAAATTCTCAAAAGCAATGGTGTTAAACACTGAGGGAGAAAGGGGTCAAGAAAAAAGGTCCCCTCAAGGGGAGACCTCCCCTTAACAGACACTCACTCCAACGGGAACACTGGAAGCACTCTAGTTCTATTCGCTGATAAGTAGGCGAAAAAAAATCATCCCTCACGTAACCCTCGACCTCACTGTAACTCAAACACGACTAGAGTAATCGAGCGTAATATGTTCTACCATTTGGGAAGAGTCCGCCACGTCAGCCAAGAATAGATGTGGTAATGTACAGGCCCATTTGCTCTCCAGCCCTTTTGGAGTTTTACAGAGGATATAGAGGTCCAGGATTTTCTCGCCTATATACTTTACCAAACCGCAGCTGGTTTACACTCCCGCGAGGGCATGAAAGATGCTGACTCGCTTTTTCCTCCTTCTTCAATTAATTAAGGGGGAGTATAGCCACTTGAGTTTTTTTCTTTTTCTGGACCCCTTTCTCCCTCATGTTTAGCCCCATTGCTTTTGATATTTTAAGACATTCGCACCATAATTAAGAACTTTCGCCCCATTTCTGTCAATTTTAAGACCTTTCACGCAATTTAGGTGTCGATGTTTTCCTGGCGAGCGATAGCGAGCCTGTAATTTAAGAGGAACCGGCCTTTGGCCGGGACATTTTTCTACCGAAAAATGTACACATTTATCTTGAAAGGGGGCCCAGAGGGTGTAATTTTAAGCTTGAAGGATATCTAGGGACCAAACTAAAATCCTCCCCTTAAGATGCTGACTCGCTTTCTCCTTCCATTAAATGTCTTCTGATATATCTTACCCATTGTTATTGAGCTGTGTCTTGTGTTTCATGTTTCATAACGAGTATTGTTGTTTTCTGGCAGGCTTAATTCACGTGTATTATAACACTATTTAATGCCTTGTAATGTCAGAATTGTTCGTCACGCGATCTCGGTAGAGTCTTTTAAGGGGAGGCAGACCGTTTTTCTGGACCCCCTTCTCCCTAATGGGTAGC
The DNA here is from genome assembly GCA_032716605.1 of Paralithodes platypus. NCBI lineage: Eukaryota > Metazoa > Arthropoda > Malacostraca > Decapoda > Lithodidae > Paralithodes > Paralithodes platypus. Next base: position 56,068,718 of record CM064566.1, on the reverse strand, counting down.
CCCACTAGTTTTGAGATTATAAGACGTTCGGCCCATTAGTTTGGCGATTTTAACACCTTTCGCCCCATTTCGTTGTCAATGTTAAGACTTTTCGTGCCATTTAGGTGTCAATTATTTCCTGGCGAGCCTGCAATTTTAAGAGAAATCGGCCGGGACATTTTTCTACCGAAAAATGTACACATTTATCTTGAAGGGAGGTCTGGGGGGTGTTTTCTAAGCTTGATGGAGGTCTAGGGAGGAAACTTTAAAAATAATTATAATAGACCAAACAAACGGTCAGCCTCCCCTTAATCATTATCCATAATGTAATGCATGTGTTCAGTGCAATAATTACAACAATTCCTTGGTAACACATGTTGCATTCATGGATACTTCACTGAAGGAAATCAATGGCGGTACACATGTAACAAGTTCTTACTGACACTATTGATTAGCCAGACTCCGTTTCCGAAGCTTGTACTGTTCTTCTGTGTTTAACTTAACCCTCTCCGACATATGACGCAATTTTGAGCCTATTAGGGATACTTTAAGCCTTTGTTACCATCAGGGGTATTTAGAAACCTTTAGTTTAGTTACTTCAACCTCTGCAGTTGCTTTGAGTTAGCTGTGGGCAGAAAACTAATTTTTGGAGAGGAAATTATAAGAGTGAGAGAACTCCATTTCTTTTTCGATCTGGCAACTTCTGCGTCATATGAGTCTGAAGGGGTATTGAATCCTCACAGCATCATTATATTTTAGATCATCACAAATAGTCGTACAGTCATATCTTCAATTATTTACGCTTAATAAAGGAGAATACGCACAGCTCTAAGTCCTTCCATGCCCCAGATTAATAGTCCGCCTCAGCCTCACTTGCTGGGGGTTTGTTCGAACTTTGTGCATGGTGCGTTCAGGACACACATATCTGGAATACAGAGAAAGAAACATAGCTGTTTGCCACACAGTAAAACACACACCACAAACACACACACACACACACACACCACACACACACACACACACACACACACACACACACAGCCCGTAGCCTAGTAGGTAGAGCTCTCGTCTCACACACGAGGTGTCGGGGGTTCAATCCCCGGCCGGGCGGAGACAAATTGGGCTTGTCTCCTTTCATGTGTTAGCCTCAGTTCACCTAGCTGTAAATAGGTACCTGGAATAAGTGGACGACGTTGTGACGTCCCATCTGGGGTTGGCAAAAATTGTACAAGGCGAGATGGGTATCATATGGTTCACCTAAGCTGATGGCTACCTAAGCCTTCGGGCGAGACGGTACTGTCTATAGTGAGAATGGTACCATACAGATCCACCCTAAGCCTTCGTTTCCGATGTCGCCAATTGGCTAAAATAGACTCCACACACATCCACAGCCATTCCAACAGTACATAAAACACTTAACATGCATTTCACGCAATACATTCCCAGTTAAGGAGGCGCGATAATAATGAGCTTAGCTCGCATTGCGTGGATTCCCCTTGACGAACAAGTAACTGAGTAACTGAGTAACTGAGTAACACACGGTATTAGGAGGAATCAGCCTTTGGCCGGGACATTTTTTTTACCGAAAAAAAAATGTACACATTGATCTTGGGGGTGGGGGGTGGGGGGGGGGGATTATTTTTCAGCTGGATGGAGGTCTAGGGAGCAAAACTAAACAGAAATATATGAATAAATGAATTAATAGACCAAACAAACAACCAGTCACTACTTTTGCCATTACCGGGGTATTTACCAGCCCTCTGAGCCACCCACCCACTTCAACACAAGCTCAGATTCCAGGAACGCCATCATTCATTCATTTAACCCCTTCTCTCCCGGCAACGTATTTAAAGATTCTAGTTATAGTTAAACGATATTTTGCAGTTTAAAAAGGATCTGTGGTAGTCAAAATGGTAGAGTGAGACAGTTCGAAGCCTGTTTGTGAGATAGTCGAAGCCTGTTAATGGTAGAGTGAGATAGTTCGAAGCCTGTTAATGGTAGAGTGAGATAGTTCGAAGCCTGTTAATGGTAGAGTGAGCTAGTTCGAAGCCTGTTAATTGTAGAGTGAGACAGTTCGAAGCCTGTTAATTATAGAGCGAGATAGTTCGAAGCCTGTTAATTGTAGAGTGAGACAGTTCGAAGCCTGTTAATTGTAGAGTGAGACAGTTCGAAGCCTGTTAATTGTAGAGTGAGACAGTTTGAAGCCTGTTAATTATAGAGTGAGATAGTTCGAAGCCTGTTAATTGTAGAGTGAGATAGTTCGAAGCCTGTTAATTGTAGAGTGAGATAGTTCGAAGCCTGTTAATTGTAGAGTGAGATAGTTCGAAGCCTGTTAATTGCAGAGTGAGATAGTTCGAAGCCTGTTAATTGATGGAGTGAGATAGTTCGAAGCCTGTTAATTGTAGAGAGATAGTTCGAAGCCTGTTAATTGTAGAGTGAGATAGTTCGAAGCCTGTTAATTGTAGAGTGAGATAGTTCGAAGCCTGTTAATTGTAGAGTGAGATAGTTCGAAGCCTGTTAATGGTAGAGTGAGATAGTTCGAAGCCTGTTAATGGTAGAGTGAGATAGTTCGAAGCCTGTTAATTGTAGAGTGAGATAGTTCGAAGCCTGTTAATTGTAGAGTGAGATAGTTCGAAGCCTGTTAATTGTATAGTGAGATAGTTCGAAGCCTGTTAATTGTAGAGTGAGATAGTTCGAAGCCTGTTAATGGTAGAGTGAGATAGTTCGAAGCCTGTTAATTGTAGAGTGAGATAGTTCGAAGCCTGTTAATTGTAGAGTGAGATAGTTCGAAGCCTGTTAATGGTAGAGTGAGATAGTTCGAAGCCTGTTAATGGTAGAGTGAGATAGTTCGAAGCCTGTTAATGGTAGAGAGATAGTTCGAAGCCTGTTAATTGCTGGAGTGAGATAGTTCGAAGCCTGTTAATTGCTGGAGTGAGATAGTTCGAAGCCTGTTAATTGCTGGAGTGAGATAGTTCGAAGCCTGTTAATTGTAGAGTGAGATAGTTCGAAGCCTGTTAATTGTAGAGTGAGATAGTTCGAAGCCTGTTAATTGTTGGAAACCCTTTGAAAACTGAATAAAATCGTCTAATAGTAGCCAGAAAAACGATAAAAGGAGATCTTCGGTACGGAAGGGGTGAATAAAATTGCCCGTGTTTAGAGTGCTATATTTACCCAAAGGAACCGTCATTAAGGGGAGAACCTTTCTCCCTCGTGTTTAGCCCCATTTGTTTGGACACTTTTAAGACGTTCTGCCCATTGGTTCGGGGATCTTAACGCCTTTAGCTCCATTTCCTATTTGTCAATGTTATGACCTATCGGGCTAAATTATGTGTCGATTTTGTCGTGGCGAGCGATAGCGAGCCTGTAATTATACGAGGAACCGGCCTTTGGCCATGACATTTTTCTATCGAAAAATTTACACATTTATCTTGATTTTTTTTTTTTTTTTTTTTTTATAATTTGAGGGAAGTCTAGCGAGCAAAAACAAAAAAAAAGGAATACTATATATATATATATATATATATATATATATATATATACAAAAAAACAAGCACTACCCCCTTAAACACATTGCGCGGGTTTATAGTGTTATTTACCCAACCAGCCGTCATTAATTAACTCCTATGTTTACCTGCACCACCTGTATACGAGGAATTACAACACACACTCTCTCTCTCTCTGTCTGTCCTCTCTCTCTCTATCTCTATCTCTATCTATCTATCTATCTATCTATCTATCTATCTATCTATCTATCTCTACAGTATCTATCTCTATAGTTATTAAGTTTCATAGAGAGGTTTGGGCAGGTGCTTATCTTAGCCTAAGGAGCAAAGTCAAATACATCACTCCCAAAAGGACCTCAGCAATCCAAACTCTCCATATTAATACAACAACATATCCTAATAACCAACTCAAGACCTCGCATCAGGTAGGGTTAAGGGGGGTCACCGGCTTTTTGTGTTCTTTCTCTCCTGTTCTCTCTTTCCCTGGCTTGTATCCATTCGGCCCCATTCAGCCAACTGTTTTAAGACGTTTATCCCCATCCGGGTGTCGATTTCTTCCTGGCGAGCGATAGCGAGCCAGCATTGTATGGAGAAATCCGGCTTCGCCGGAGAAATTTTTCTGTCGAAAAATGTACAAATTTACCTTGCTGTCAAAACAAAAATATATATATGATGGACAATGTTGACACCTGGATGGCGGTAAACGTCTTAAAACAGCAGGTTGAATGGGGCCGAATATAATTATGCAAGCCAAAAAGAGAGAGAGGGAGAGAAAGAGAGGAAAAAAAAAAAAAAGAAGCGAGGTGGGCTCCCTTAAAGGGGGGGGGGGGGGGGGGTATTTGTGGATCTTGTGTGTGTAGTTTTCTCTCCCTAGACCTCCATCAAGCTTAATTAAAGAGGAGATTTCCACTTGAGGGATTTTTTTTTCTTTACTTTACCCCCTTTCTCCCTTATGTTTAGCCCCCATGGCTTTTGAAGTTTTAAGACGTTCGTCCCATTTAGTTTGGCGATTTTCAGAAGTTTCACCCCCATTTGTGTCACTTTTTAAGACTTTTCGTCCCATTTAGGTGTCAATTTTTTCCTGGCGAGCGATAGCGAGCCTGTAATTTAAGATGAACCATCCCATTAAGATGAATATAAAGCAACACCAAACTAAACCATATGTTATATAGATACTGTGTGAATTTGTAATTATGACAGACGACTCGATTCATCCCACCACGTTTTAAGGGGAGGTTTCTAGTTTGCTCCCTAGACCTCCATCAAGCTTAAAATTACACCCTCTAGACCCCCTTTCAAGATAAATTTGTACATTTTTCAGTAGAAAAATGTCCCGGCCGAAGGCCGGTTCTTCTTAAATTACAGGCTCGCTATCGCTCGCCAGGAAAAAATTGACCCCTAAATGACACGAAAGATCTTAAAATTGACAGAAATGGGGCAAAAGTTCCTAAAATCGCCAAACTAATGGGGCGAACGTCTTAAAATCTCAAAATCAATGGGGCTAAACCTGAATGAGAAAGGAGTTCAGTAAAACAAAAATCCCTCAAGCGGAAATCTCCCCTTAACCCGTCGAGTACCAGCGAGGTGTGTTCTGTTTTGTTCGGGCTGTAATTATGTTTTGTTCGGGCTGTAATTATGTTTTGTTCGGGCTGTAATTAGACGATATTGTGCAGCTTAGGAAGGATCTGTGGTCTAGTTGTAAGGGATGGGTTGAGATGGATGGAAGTCTTATTATGGCTAGAGGTCCTTCCTAAGCTGAATAAAATCGTCTAATAGTTGCCAGGCTACGATGAAAAGGACGTCCCCGGTCCGGAAGGGGTTAACACGTGGACATTTGTTTACTGTCTCGGGTCATTTTGCTGTTCCTACTCGACGAGACAGACAAACGGGTGAGGGAACGCGAAAGTGGTCACGGACCCTGAGAATAGGAACATTAATTGTTGTTTCTTTTCGGTTCTGTCCTCTGTCGGCCATAGGGTATGTGCCTGAGTACATACATACATACATACATACTGGTGGAATCTAGTACGTATAAATAGTGTAGTGAAATTAACCCTCTGAAGCTCTGACGCGTTTTAGCAGTATATTTTGGCTATCATTAGAGGATTTTGTGCAGCTTAGGAAGGATCTGTGGGTATTAAAAGGGTAAAGACTATCTCAATCAACCCTCTGACTTCCATATACCCTTCCTAATCTGAATAACATCGTCTAATAATTACCAGAAAACAAAACAGAAATGCGTATTGGAGCTTGAAAGGGTTAATAAAAACATGGATTAGCAGTCGGTTCAGGGATATTTGGTAGCGAGGCCGGTCTACATGATCTGTGCCCCGTGAATATTCCTTCCTCTCACTTAACCCTCTCCGACATATGACGCGATTTTGAGCCTATTGGGGATACTTGAAAGCCTTTGTTAAAAAAATACAGATAATCTCGTCTATTAATTATATGTTGGCCACAAATCTTAACCACTAATCTTTGTAACTCAAACCATACTATAATGATCGCACTATACCTGTAGGTAGCGGAAGCGAACATGACACTAATTTTGACCCCTTAAGGGGAGGTTTCTAGTTTGTTTCCTACTCCTCCAGCAATCTTAAAATACCACCCCCTTGACCCCCTTTCAAGATAAATTTGTACATTTTTCGGTAGAAAAATGTCCCGGCCGAAGGCCGATTACTCCTAAATTACAGGCTCGCTATCGCTCGCCAGGATAAAATCGACACCTAAATTGCACAAAAGGTCTTAAAATTGACAGAATGGCGCGGAAATTCTTAAAATCACCAAACTAATGGGGCAAACGTCTTAAAATCTCAAAAGCAATGGGGCTAACCATGAGGGAGAAAGGGGTCAAGAAAAAAATCCCTGAAGTGGAGACCTTCCCTTAACCCCTTCCGTACCGGTGACGTCCTTTTCATTATATTCTGGCAACTATTAGACGATTTTGTACTACTTATGAAGGACGTCTACCCATTCAAAGGCTACAGACAGACTATCTCAATTAATCCATTTAAAGGCTACAGACAGACTATCTCAATTAATCCATTTAAAGGCTACAGACAGACTATCTCAAGTAATCCATTCAAAGGCTACAGACACTACCTCAATTAATCCATTCAAAGGCTACAGACAGACTACCTCAATTAATCCATTCAAAGGCTACAGACAGACTACCTCAATTAATCCATTCAAAGGCTACAGACAGACTATCTCAATTAACCCATTCAAAGGCTACAGACAGACTATCTCAATTAATCCATTCAAAGGCTACAGACAGACTATCTCAATTAATCCATTCAAAGGCTACAGACAGGCTACCTCAATTAATCCATTCAAAGGCTACAGACAGACTATCTCAATTAATCCATTCAAAGGCTACAGACAGACTATCTCAATTAATCCATTCAAAGGCTACAGACAGACTATCTCAATTAATCCATTCAAAGGCTAGACAGACTATCTATTTCCATTCAAAGGCTACACAGGCTACCTCAATTAATCCATTCAAAGGCTACAGACAGACTACCTCAATTAATCCATTCAAAGGCTACAGACAGACTATCTCAATTAATCCATTCAAAGGCTACAGACAGACTATCTCAATTAATCCATTCAAAGGCTACAGACAGACTATCTCAATTAACCCATTCAAAGGCTACAGACAGACTATCTCAATTAATCCATTCAAAAGCTACAGACAGACTATCTCCTTAATCCATTCAAAGGCTACAGACAGACTATATCAATTAATCCCCTTCAAAGGCTACAGACGGCTACCTCAATTAATCATTCAAAGGCTACAGACAGACTACCTCAATTATCCATTCAAAGCTACAGACAGACTACCTCAATTAATCCATTCAAAGGCTACAGACAGACTATCTCAATTAATCCATTCAAAGGCTACAGACAGACTATCTCAATTAATCCATTTAGCTACCCATATATCCTTCCTAAGCTTCATAAACTCGTCTAAATGTAGCTATCATCAAATAATTAAGACGTCGCCGGTAGAGAAGGGGTTAACTTCTTATAACTCAAACTTAATGAAAGCAATCGAGCTGACGTTTCTATCATTTGGGAAGAGTCCACCAGGTAATCGGTGTGGATATTTTCAGCCAGTTTGCTCTAGGCCCTTTTGAGTTCCAAAGAGATCAGGGATCGACATTTGTGTCAAGTTCGTTGGAGCTACCAATAGCATTTCTACCATTTGGGAAGAATCAGCCAGGGAATACGTATGGAAACTTACAGCCCATTTGCTGTAGCCCTTCCGAGGAACTTGCTTCAATTGTGCCGCCTCTCCACATCTTTCCCCGTAGAACTAGGGCAGCTGAGAGTGCCCATGAATTTACACTTTCTCCTCCACAATGCAGAACTTCTGCTTATCAGAATTCATTTATCCCCAGAGCTACTACTCTTTGGAATTCACTTCCCTTATTGCTTCCACAAACTTACAATCTACATATGTTTAAATCCAGTTGTTACAAACATTTTATGAATGGAGGATGCCTTTAGGCACATGGACCTTTTTGTTTTATCTGTGTTTTTCCTTCCTCCGTTCATTGTCTCTTAAAAAAAAAAAAAAAAAAAAAAAAAAAAAAATAGGTAAGGGGTATGCGCTTCTAGCCTATTACCAGAACGTCCCGGACTTCCCAAATTGACTAATTCCTTGAACGTGACGATAGTGCGTTGTTATGTGTGCGATTAGTTTGCTTGGGAGACAGATTAACTGGCTCATGTATTACTTAAGGGGGGTGACCTGTTTTTGTTCTGTCCTTTTCTATGTTTCTCTGGCTTGTATCCATTTGGCCCCATTCAGCCTACTGTTTTAAGACGTTTATCCTCATCCAGGTGTCAATTTTTTACTGGTGAGCGGTAGCGAACCAGCATATTTTTTATTTTTGTTTGACAGCAAGCTAAATTTGTACATTTTTCGATAGAGAAATATCTCCGGCGAAGCCGGATTTCTTCATATAATGCTCGCTCGCCAGGAAGAAATCGACACCTAGATGGGGATAAACGTCTTAAAATAGTTGGCTGAATGAGGCCGAATGGATACAAGACAGAGAAAGAGAGAAAAGGACAGAAATAAGAAAAAAACAGGTCACCCCCCTTAAGGGGAGGTTTTTAGTTGGTTCCCTAGACCTCCATCAAGCTTAAAATTACACCCCCTTGAGTCCCTTTCAAGATAAATTTGTACATTTTTCGGTAGACAAATTTCCCGGCCAAAGGCCGGTTCCTCTTAAATTACAGGCTCGCTATCGCTCGCCAGGATAAAATTGACACCTGAATGGCACGAAAGGTCTTAATATGGGGTGAAAGTTCTTAAAATCGCTAAACTAATGGGGCAAACGTTTTATAATATCAAAAGCAATGGGGCTAAACATGAGGGAGAAAGGGGTCAAGAAAAAAATCCCTCGAGTGGAGATCTCCCCTTAATGCGTTGTTTCCACACAGCGGTTTGGATTAGTTGTTTTGTCTTTGTCCGAATTTTGGTTTGTTTATTTTGCAAGTTTGACATTATAATATAGTGAATCTTCGTGGCGCAATGCATAAGTGTGTTGATTTTCGGTGTGAGCGTCCTGGGTTCGAATCCCCGGACTGCCACGTGTGTTTGTTAATTTCATTAATCGAGTTTAGGAGTAAAGTTGGTTGGTGGAGAGAACATTATAAATAGTGTATCATAATTGTGTTCCTACCATCATTTTCTCTACCTTTTCCCTGCCAGATATCTGTCCAAGTCCTTGCAATGTCCTTGCAATATATATCATCCCTGTCTCTCATTGTCTGAAACGTTATATACCCCCTGTCCACAGTTCTTATATATTTATGAGAGAGAGAGAGAGAGAGAGAGAGAGAGAGAGAGAGAGAGAGAGAGAGAGAGAGAGAGAGAGAGAGAGAGAGAGAGAGAGAGAGAGAGAGAGAGAGAGAGAGAGAGAGCATCTATAGTCTGTTTATTTTCAACTGGCGGTGAATTGCAATATCTTCACCTTGATTACTTAGCTATTACAAACATTTTATAACGAAGAGTGTTGCAAAATATGAAAACTTGGTACTGATCTGTTGCAGAGACTAAGTAACTTTATGTATATCTCTCTCTCTCTCTCTCTCTCTCTCTCTCTCTCTCTCTCTCTCTCTCTCTCTCTCTCTCTCTCTCTCTCTCTCTCTCTCTCTCTCTCTCTCTCTCTCTCTCTCTCTCTGTCTCTCTCTCTCTCTCTCTCTCTCTCTCTCTCTCCTGTGTGTGTGCGTGTATATATAACACAGTGTATACATCATTAAACATTATTGATTTTGGCCCTGTCACTCTTTCAACTATGGGGGAGGCACTCGCTATAGGCAGTTATACCTTTTGCCTCCCTCAATCACAGAAAAAAAAAAAAAAAAAAAAAAATGTCTGATGAAACCGCCCTTAAAAAAAAAAAAAAAAAAATATGTCTGATGAAACCGCCCCATGCATCACAGGAAATAGTAATAGTAATTGCCACAAGAGCAGGTTGAATCTATAGCTTATAATATAGAATGTAAAGGGAATATTATGATAAATAAATTGTACTCGGGGAAAATGGTTTTATATAGTTCGAGAGGAAGATTTGGTACATATTCTAGTTAAAACCCTCTCCGACATATGACGCGATTTTGAGCCTATTGGGGATACTTTAAAACATTTGTTACTACCATCAGGGGTATTTAGAAACCTTTAGTTTAGTTACTTCAACCTCTGCAGTTGTCTTTGAGTTAGCTGTGTTGAGCCTATTGGGGATACTTTAAAGCCTTTGTTACCATCAGGGGTATTTAGAAACCTTTAGTTTAGTTACTTCAACCTCTGCAGTTGTCTTTGAGTTAGCTGTGTTGAGCCTATTGGGGATACTTTAAAGCCTTTGTTACCATCAGGGGTATTTAGAAACCTTTAGTTTAGTTACTTCAACCTCTGCAGTTGTCTTTGAGTTAGCTGTGTTGAGCCTATTGGGGATACTTTAAAGCCTTTGTTACCATCAGGGGTATTTAGAAACCTTTAGTTTAGTTACTTCAACCTCTGCAGTTGTCTTTGAGTTAGCTGTGTTGAGCCTATTGGGGATACTTTAAAGCCTTTGTTACCATCAGGGGTATTTAGAAACCTTTAGTTTAGTTACTTCAACCTCTGCAGTTGTCTTTGAGTTAGCTGTGTTGAGCCTATTGGGGATACTTTAAAGCCTTTGTTACCATCAGGGGTATTTAGAAACCTTTAGTTTAGTTACTTCAACCTCTGCAGTTGTCTTTGAGTTAGCTGTGGGCAGAAAACTAATTTTGGAGAGGTAATTATACGAGTGAGAGAACTCTATTTATTATTGCTAATCTGGCAACCTCTGCGTCATATGAGTCTGAAGGGGTTAAAATGATATGTTCGTTATCACTCGCCAGGGAATAATCGACACCTGAATTAAATGGCACGAAAGGTTTCAATAAGGACAAAAATGGAACGATAGGTCTCAAAATCGCCAACGTAATGGGGCGAACGTCTGAAAATGTCAATAGCAGTGGGGCTAAGCATGAGGGAGAAAGGGGTCCAGAAAAATATCCCTCAAGTTTATTTCTCCCGTAAAGTGTGAGTTTCTGGCTAATAGATTTCCTTGATAGACAAATGTTTAAGGGGAGGTATTTAGTTTGTTCCCTAGACCTCCATCAAGCTTAAAATTACACCCCCTTGAGTCCCTTTCAAGATAAATTTGTACATTTTTCGGTAGAAAAATTTCCCGGCCGAAGGCCGGTTCCTCTTAAATTACAGGCTCGCTATCGCTCGCCAGGATAAAATTGACACCTGTATTGCACGAAAAGTCTTAATATGGGGTGAAAGTTCTTACAATCGCCAAACTAATGGGGAAAACATTTTATAATATCAAAAGCAATGGGGCTAAACATGAGGGAGAAAGGGGTCAAGGAAAAAAATCCCTCAAGTGGAGATCTCCCCTTAACCCGTCGAAGCTCTGACGCGTTTTAGCAGTTTATTTTGGCTATCATTGGACGATTTTATGCAGCTTAGGAAGGATCTGTGGTTATCAAAGGGGTCAATACCATCTCAATCCACCCTTTGACTTCCGTAGACCGTTACTAATCTGAATAAAATCGTCTAATAGTAGCCAGAAAACAGAACAGAAACGCGTATTGGAGCTTGAAAGGGTTAAGTGGAGGTTTTTAGTCTGTTCCCTAGACCTCCATCAAGCTAAAAATTACACCCCTTAGACCCCCCTTTCAAGATAAATGTGTACATTTTTCGGTAGAAAAATGTCCTGGCCGAAGGCCGCTTCCTCCTAAATCACAGGCTCGCTATCGCTCGCCAAGAAAAAGTAGACACCTAAATTGCACGAAAGGTCTTAAAATTTACAGAAATGGGGTGAAAGTTCTTATAATCGACAAACTAATGGGGCGAATGTCTTAAAATCTCAAAAAACAATGGAACTAAACAGGAGGGAGAAAGGGGTCCAGAAAAAAATCCCTCAAGTGGAGATCTCCCCTTAACCATAGACCGTAACAAATGGATGTTGAAAATAATGTTTATGTATTTTGTGTTGGGGCATGTGTTTTTTGGGTAGGTGTGTGTGTGAATGTGTATTATTTTGTGTGTGTGTGGGTGTTCATTGTTTTCGGTTGTGTTGTCCCTATTCTGGCTCTGTCTCGAGTCGCCCCCTCGGGGAAGAGGGTACAAAAAAAAAAAAAAAAAAAAAAAAAAAAAAAAAAAAAACGGGAGCAAAAATTATTAGTTTAGGGGAAAAAATAGGCGAGGCGAGAAGTATGTGTGTGTGTGTGTGTTTTTTTTGTTTTAGTTTTTTTTTAGTTGAACATATGAAACTAATGCAACACTCTTATCGTTGAAGGGAGGTTATTAGTTTGCTCCCTAGACCTCCATCAAGCTTAACAATTACACCCTCTAGACTCCCTTTCAAGATAAATGTGTACATTTATCTCGGTAGAAAAATGTCCCCCTTGGGCAAACGTCTTAAATCTCAAAAGCAATGGGGCTAAACAGAAGGAGAATGGAGGACCAGAAAAAAATAAAACGACAATAATCTGGACCTCTTCACTTTATATAACTCGAAACTAATGAAAGCAAGCGGGCTGACGTTTCTCTCATTTGGGAAGAGTCCACCAGGTAATAGGTGTGGATATGTACAGCCAGTTTGCTCTAGGCCCTCTTGAGTTCCAGAGAGGTCAGGGATTAAGATTATTGTCAAGTTTGCCAGATTAGTTTGTCGATTTTAAGACCTTTCGCCCCATTTCGTTGTCATTAGTAAGATATTTCGTGCCCATTAGGTGTCGATATTTTTCCTGGCGAGCGATAGCGAGCCTGTAATTGTGGAGTAACCGGCCTGGCTTTCGGTAGAAAAATGTACAAAATTTATCTTGAAGGGGGATCTAATGGATGTTATTTAAGTTTGATGGAGGTCTAGGGAGGAAACTAAACAAATATGTGAATATATCAATACATAGACTACAAAATAACTACCGTCCCCTTAATTTAAGGGAGGTGACCTGTTTTTGTTCTGTCCTTTTCTATCTTTCTTTGGCTTGTATCCATTTGGCCCCATTCAGCCTACTATTTTAAGACGTTTATCCCCATCCAGGTGTCAATTTCTTACTGGTGAGCGATAGCGAGCCAGCATATTTTTTATTTTTGTTAGACAGTAGGCTAAATTTGTACATTTTTCGATAGAACAATATCTCCGGCGAAGCCGGATTTCTTCATATAATGCTGGGTCGCTATCGCTCGCCAGGAAAAAATTGACACCTAGATGGGGATAAACGTCTTAAAATAGTTGGCTAAATGGGGCCGAATGGATACAAGCCAGAGAAAGAGAGAAAAGGACAGCAATAACAAAAAGCAGGTCACCCCCCTTAAGTGAGATAGTTCAAAGCCTTTTAATTGTTAGAGGCCCTTTAATTGCTAGAGGCCCTTTAATTGCTAGAGGCCCTTTAATTGCTAGAGGCCCTTTAATTGCTAGAGGCCCTTTAATTGCTAGAGGCCCTTTAATTGCTAGAGGCCCTTTAATTGCTAGAGGCCCTTTAATTGCTAGAGGCCCTTTAATTGCTAGAGGCCCTTTAATTGCTAGAGGCCCTTTAATTGCTAGAGGCCCTTTAATTGCTAGAGGCCCTTTAATTGCTAGAGGCCCTTTTATTGCTAGAGGCCCTTTTATTGCTAGAGGCCCTTTTATTGCTAGAGGCCCTTTAATTGCTAGAGGCCCTTTAATTGCTATAGGCCCTTTAATTGCTAGAGGCCCTTTAATTGCTAGACCCTTTAATTGCTAGAGGCCCTTTAATTGCTAGAGGCCCTTTAATTGCTAGAGGCCCTTTAATTGCTAGAGGCCCTTTAATTGCTAGAGGCCCTTTAATTGCTAGAGGCCCTTTAATTGCTAGAGGCTCTTTTAATTGGTAGAGGCCCTTTAATTGCTAGAGACCCTTTAATTGCTAGAGGCCCTTTAATTGCTAGAGGTCCTTTAATTGCTAGAGGCCCTTTAATTGCTAGAGGCTCTTTAATTGCTAGAGGCCCTTTAATTGCTAGAGGCTCTTTAATTGCTAGAGGCTCTTTAATTGCTAGAGGCTCTTTAATTGCTAGAGGCTCTTTAATTGCTAGAGGCCCTTTTAATTGCTAGAGGCTCTTTAATTGCTGGAGGCCCTTTAATTGCTAGAGGCCTTTTAATTGCTAGAGGCCCTTTAATTGCTAGAGGCCCTTTTAATTGCTAGAGGCCCTTTTAATTGCTAGAGGCCCTTTTAATTGCTAGAGGCCCTTTAATTGCTAAAGGCCCTTTAATTGCTAAAGGCCCTTTTAATTGCTAGAGGCCCTTTTAATTGCTAGAGGCCCTTTTAATTGCTCGAGGCCCTTTAATTGCTCGAGGCCCTTTAATTGCTAGAGGCCCTTTAATTGCTAGAGGCCCTTTTAATTGCTAGAGGCCCTTTAGTTGCTAGAGGCCCTTTAATTGCTAGAGGCCCTTTAATTGCTAGAGGCCCTTTTAATTGCTAGAGGCCCTTTAGTTGCTAGAGGCCCTTTAATTGCTAGAGGCCCTTTAATTGCTAGAGGCCCTTTAATTGCTAGAGGCCCTTTAATTGCTAGAGGCCCTTTAATTGCTAGAGGCCCTTTAATTGTTAGAGGCCCTTTAATTGCTAGAGGCCCTTTAATTGCTAGAGGCCCTTTAATTGCTAGAGGCCCTTTTAATTGCTAGAGGCCCTTTTAATTGCTAGAGGCCCCTTTAATTGCTAGAGGCCCTTTAATTGCTAGAGGCCCTTTTAATTGCTAGAGGCCCTTTTAATTGCTCGAGGCCCTTTAATTGCTCGAGGCCCTTTAATTGCTAGAGGCCCTTTAATTGCTAGAGGCCCTTTTAATTGCTAGAGGCCCTTTAATTGCTAGAGGCCCTTTAATTGCTAGAGGCCCTTTAATTGCTAGAGGCCCTTTAATTGCTAGAGGCCCTTTAATTGCTAGAGGCCCTTTAATTGCTAGAGGCCCTTTAATTGCTAGAGGCCCTTTTATTGCTAGAGGCCCTTTAATTGCTAGAGGCCCTTTAATTGCTAGAGGCCCTTTAATTGCTAGAGGCCCTTTTATTGCTAGAGGCCCTTTTATTGCTAGAGACCCTTTTAATTGCTAGAGGCCCTTTTAATTGCTAGAGGGCCTTTAATTGCTAGAGGGCCTTTAATTGCTAGAGGGCCTTTAATTTCTAGAGGCCCTTTAATTGCTAGAGGCCCTTTTATTGCTAGAGGGCCTTTAATTGCTAGAGGGCCTTTAATTGCTAGAGGGCCTTTAATTGCTAGAGGCCTTTTAATTGCTAGAGGCCCTTTAATTGCTAGAGGCCCTTTAATTGCTAGAGGCCCTTTAATTGCTAGAGGCCCTTTAATTGCTAGAGGCCCTTTATACACTTAATAAAATCATCACTAAATAAAATCAGAGTAAAGTTGAAATGACGTCTTGTACAATAAGTGATGTCTCGGCACCAAGTATGTTTTGATCAATCATTGGTATCGGCAATATCTCGGCTTCATTTCATCCTATCGAGTGAAATATACAAACACGTTCCTACACTTACCCACCCTATTCAACATCTGACAGACATTAATACAGCACAGAGCGAGCCAAACGTAGTGACAGCTGGGACATGACTTATTAGCGCGACCGTACATATGGGGTTTACTGGCTCCTCATTGCAAACATTGAAATGAAAGAAATTAAAACGTGATTTCCGAATAATATTGATAGTTTATTTACTCACGAACTAAACGTCACAGCAAGCGTTCCGCGCGAGTCGAGAACCGTACTCCTCCTCTGAAGGTTGAGAGGTGACTGAAGGGAGGGAGGTGAAAATTCAGGGTTACCAAATCGAAGGCGCTAGATTGTAAATATACCGAAAATCGCTAGAATGATGCCGAAACCTCGAGAATAACAATAATAAATGGCTCACATCTCCAGAATATCGCTAGAATTCATGTCGCTAGATGTAAAAAGACTTCTAGATCGAAGTCAGGTCAGGTGAAGGTATTGAGGGATAAGCCTTTACAACGGCACCTCGTATCTACATTCTACTTTTCCTATTTTTCTGAAGAGAGTAGAGAGGGGAGAAGGGGTGTTGGAGAGAGAGGAAGCTGTTGGAGTGACTTTGTTATGTGTGTTAAATGCCTCTAGATCTAGCGGGAAAGTAGCTACATTGGCAACACTGAGGTGGATTCTGGAGAGTGGTGGTGGTGGTGGTGTCAGGGGTGATGAAGTGGGTGATGAAGTGGGTGGTGAAGTGGGTGGTGGTGAGGGAACGCAATCACTGCAGGTGGCATGGGGATAAAGTGTTAACCCCTTCAGTATCGGTGGCGTATTGTATATTTGATTCTCTCTCTCTCTCTCTCTCTCTCTCTCTCTCTCTCTCTCTCTCTCTCTCTCTCTCTCTCTCTTTCTCTCTCTCTCTCGCGCTCTCTCTCTCTCTCTCTCTCTCTCTCTCTCTCTATATATATATATATATATATATATATATATATATATATATATATATATATATATATATATATATGGTATATACATTATATATATTATATATATATAATCATTGCCATAAATATCTTGTGTTCATTAAGTTTCATTAAACTGCGATTATTTAATTGGATAAAATTATCCTACATTTTTACAAATTTTACAAATATGGTTTTTACTTTCTTTTAGGATCGATATATATGCCTGAAGATGGATGTAAGTACATCCGAAAATTTGCAATAAACGTCAAAATGAATACGACTCTGGCTCCTATCCTTCTATTCATATACTGTATATATATATATATATATATATATATATATATATATATATATATATATATATATATTGTTACGTATCTTGATCCTCAAGTGGTTAACTTGATGAATCTAGATAGCACAGATATATTTTAAGGTATCAGTCAGCTGAAGGCAAAACAAAAGTAAAATCTAATAAAATAATTTCCTGTTGTTGCTTCCTTTCCTTTTGGATCTTAGGACTTGGTATCCTTTATTGACTGATACTCTTTACTTATGAAAAATACTGAAACTAATTAAAGTCATGTAGTATTTAAAAAGAATTATTATTTAACCGAAGCTTAGTAGGCTATGGTTATGAACCGAAGAAGTTATATCTAAAGAAGGACTATTAATTCTATAAAAAGTCTTGAAAGATAAATATTAAAGTAAGAATATTTCTGTCTCTTACCCTTTTTTACAGTGAATAGATAGTTTTCTTCTATGTCCTTTTATTTATATTTAATGTAATTATTCTTGGTTCTTGTCTTACGTTAATAGTATTATATTATTATTATCATCAGGATTAATATCAAAGTCACATAAAAAGTTAGATATATATTTAATAATTAGTTAAATGTATTTCTTAACCACGTAACATTGAGGTTTGATTATGAGTAAATAAAGTTACAGGATCGTTTCATAGATTCGATTCAGGTCTCACTCAAATAATATGAAAAGCAAAATATAATATTTTGAAGCAAAAGAATTTTCTTCAGCTTAGGAAATCACTATAAGTAATATTAACACAGCCATGTTAGTCTAAGGCGATATTACTAATACGAGACAATAGCATCACCGTACTAAGCACCATTAAGCAATGTAAGCTTAATTCAAAGAAAATGAAAGAACTCGTAAGTATTAATATAAAACAATAGTATTACTTTCATCATAACCCAATTACTTAAAGAGTTGCTTTAGTCCACAAGTTAGTCAACTAAAATAGTTAAGTACATAATAATAGCGTTAACGTTAATTCCCAATCAAATAGTTACGTACATAATAGTAGCGTTAACGTTAATTCGCAATCAAATAGTTAAACACATAATAGTAGCGTTCACGTTAATTCCCAATTAAATCGTTAAACACATAATAGTAGTGTTCACGTTAATTCCCAATCACATATCTCACTAACCAACATAACATAAGTGTTTACACCGAACACACTTAACACACATTTATATAATCTGACTGACAGTCACAATCCCATTATAATACTTCACCCCGTCTTCCTCCAGCTGCAAGTTCACCTTCCCCAACTCCAAATGAGACTGATTTGAATGCCCACAACTCGGGTCTTATATACCAAACAATGATGGTGTAGGAACGAATCAGGAGGCGAGTGATGGTGCGCGCTCCAATCATAGCTCCTCGAATCACATAACAGGTGTGTCGTCCACTCACAGCTCCTGGCGTCGATCATACGTCATAGCATCGGTCATCGAGGTATGGGGCGAGCTGGTATGGGGCGAGATGGTTTGCCCACTCGCTCGTTCGCTCGCTAGTCTGCTTCACCAC
Organism: Paralithodes platypus; assembly: GCA_032716605.1. Taxonomy (NCBI): domain Eukaryota; kingdom Metazoa; phylum Arthropoda; class Malacostraca; order Decapoda; family Lithodidae; genus Paralithodes; species Paralithodes platypus. The sequence goes on along the minus strand of CM064566.1, from coordinate 56,050,446 downwards.
TTGGGTAGTTTGGCTCCTTGAACTCTAATTCTAACTCTTAAATTAACATACAGGGCTCCGTATGTCAGAATATATACCGGTATACTGTATACTACCCGTCAGGAACCTCCAGAGGACTATCCCTTATTCTTCAACAATACAAAAATCAACCCTTCATCTTCCCTCAGTGTCTCTTTTTCTTCTGCTCTCACTTGGAAAGACCATATTACCAGTCTCGCTAAGGCAGCCTCCCAGAAGTTGGGTGTGCTCAACTGCCTCGAGGGCTTCTTAACCCCTGCGCAGGTTCTTGCTCTGTACAGGGGCACAGTGCGTCCTTGTATTGAGTATTGTTCACATGTGTGGGGAGGATCCTCTCACACCGCACTCCTAGATAAAGTAGAAAGGAAGGCCTTTCGTATCATTAACTCCCGTCCACTCACCAACTCTCTGCAATCTCTCTCTCTTCGCCGCAATGTTGCATGTCTCTCGCTATTCTATCGCTACTACAATAATCAGGGTTCCTCGGAGCTTTCCCAGTGTATACCACCTCCTCTACGTAGGGTACGTAGTACCCGCCTTGCAACACAATCCCACCCCTACTCTGTGCAACTCTCCAACCCAAGAGTGAAACGCTATTCTCAGACTTTCTTCTATTCAACTGCTGAGCTCTGGAACTCTCTCCCAGAATCAGTCTTTCCCTCTTCCTATGACTTAAATTGCTTCAAATTCCGTGTGTCCAGGCATTTTAGCTCGATACGTTCCCTTGATTTCGGCCCTGTCACTCTTTGAAATCTGGGGGAGGCACTCGCTGCAGGCAGTTATGCCTTTTGTCTCGCTCAGTCACATGGAAAAACAAATATATAAAAATACTGTATATATATATACGGTATATATAGTATATATATATATATATATATATATATATATATATATATATATATATACCGTATATATATATATATATATATATATATATATATATATATATATATATACTGTATACATGATTTTATGCAGTTTAAAAACGGCCTCCACCAGTTATCAGGCTTCGAACTATCTTCATTTACCATATTTACTACCACAGCGCCTTCATAAGCTGTACACAATCGTCTAAATATAGGCCTAGCAGGAATACGAACATTACGTCGCCGGCACAGATGTTCGTATGTGTGGGTTAAATGACGTCGCCGGCACAGATGTTCGTACGTGTGGGTTAAATGACGTCGCCGGCACAGATGTTCGTACGTGTGGGTTAAATTACGTCGCCGGCACAGATGTTCGTATGTGTGGGTTAAATTACGTCGCCGGCACAGATGTTCGTATGTGTGGGTTAAATTACGTCGCCGGCACAGATGTTCGTATGTGTGGGTTAAATTACGTCGCCGGCACAGATGTTCGTATGTGTGGGTTAAATATATAATCTGTCATAGCCGAAACTAATGTCGGCCATATAGAAAACGGGATTATTCTGTGTCTGTCATGCGCTTAGTACCGCGATAATGTAATGGGTTAAGGGGGGTGACCTGCTTTTTGTCTGTCCTTTTCTCTCTTCCTCTGGCTTGTATCCATTTGGCCCCATTCAGCCTACTGTTTTAAGACGTTTATCCCCATCCAGGTGTAATTTTTTTACTGGTGAGCGGTAGCGAGCCAGCATATTTTTTATTTTTGTTTGGCAGCAGGCTAAATTTGTAAATTTTTCGATAGAAAAATTTCACCGACGAAGCCGGATTTCTTCATATAATGCTGACTCGCTTTCGCTCGCCAGGAAGAAATCGACACCTAGATGGGGATAAACGTCTTAAAACAGTTGGCTGAATGGGGCCGAATGGATACAAGCCAGAGAAAGAGAGAAAAGGACAGAAATAACAAAAAGCAGGTCACCCCCCTTAAAGAAGAGAAAGGGTAGTTTTTCTGGTCCCCCCTTCTTTCTCATGTTTTGCCCCATTAGTTTTCAGATTTTAAGACGTTCGGCCCATTAGTTTGGCGATTTTAAAACCTTTCGCCCCGTTTCTTTATCAATATTAGGACTTTTCTTGTCATTTAGGTGTCAATTTTTTCCTGGCGAGCGATAGCGAGCCTGCAATATGAAGAAGAACAGGCCTTTGGCCGGGCCATTTTTCTACCGAAAAATGTACAAATTTATCTAGGGGGTGTTTTTCTAAGCTTGATGGAGGTCAAGGGAGGAAACTAAAAAAAAAAATATATGAAAAAATGAATGAATAGACCAAACAGTCAGTCTCCTCTTAAATAATATATATATATATATATATATATGTCATAGCCTGAAATAATTAACGTCTTCCATGGAAAACGGGATTATTGTGTGGATGGCATGCTCTTAGTATGCTACCGAGATAAAGGCGGCGACATATGTTATGGCTTAAGGGGAGGTTTTTAGTTGATTCCCTAGACTTCCATCAAACTTAAAATTACTCCCCCTAGACCCCCTTTCAAGATAAATTTGTACATTTTTCGGTAGAAAAATGTCCCGGCCGATTTCCCTTAAATTACAGGCTCGCTATCGCTCGCCAGGGAAAAATCGACACCTAAATGGCACGAAAGGTCTTAAAATTGACAGAAATGGGACGAGGGTTCTTAAAATCGCCAAACTAATGGGGCGAACGTCTTAAAATCTCAAAAGCAATGGGGCTCAACATGAGGGAGAAAGAGGTCCAGAAAAAATCCTCCAGGTGGAAATCTCCCCTTAACTAATGCCGGTATCACACGAGCGCTTTTTCACTCAACATTTATCCTTAACACTGGTCTGGCAGCTGATGAGTTCAACATTTAGATGATTTCGGTCACCTAAATTCATCTACCATCAGTCTAGTTTCCGATACCAGTGTCAAATAGTCCAGAAATGTTGCCCGAAAAATGTTGATCATCGAATGTTGACTATAAAAGCTCTCGTGTGATACCGGCTTGTATTCAACATAGCCTATGAAGCTATGATTGTGTTTAGCATATTACAAAGCTATGATTGTGTTTAGCATAATATTACAAAGCCATAATGGAGCTTACAATATGCAGCCTTTGAAGCTATGATTGTGTTTAGCATATTACAAAGCCATAATGGAGCTTGCAATATGCATGCACACACTTAGATCAAATCCAACACATCTTTCAAACAAACATACATGTTATGCAGCTTAGGAAGAACTGATGGGTATTAAAAGGGTCAATACTATCTCCATCAACCCTTTGACTTCCATATACCGTTGCTAATCTGAATAACATCGTCTAATAGTAGCCAGAAAACAGAACAGAAACGCGTATTGGAGCTTGAAAGGGTTAATACATAGACCCAGATAACAGAACAGAAACGCATATTGGAGCTTGAAAGGGTTAATACATAGACCAGATAACAGAACAGAAACGCATATTGGAGCTTGAAAGGGTTAATACATAAACCCAGATAACAGAACAGAAACGCATTTTGGAGCTTGAAAGGGTTAATACATAGACCAGAAAACAGAACAGAAACGCGTATTGGAGCTTGAAAGGGTTAATACATAGACCAGAAAACAGAACAGAAACGCATATTGGAGCTTGAAAGGGTTAATACATAGACCAGAAAACAGAACAGAAACGCGTATTGGAGCTTGAAAGGGTTAATACATAGACCAGAAAACAGAACAGAAACGCATATTGGAGCTTGAAAGGGTTAATACATAGACCAGATAACAGAACAGAAACGCATATTGGAGCTTGAAAGGGTTAATACATAGACCAGAAAACAGAACACTACCCCCTTAACCCTTAACAAATTTAGTAAAGATTTTTTTTTTCTTCTTTCGTCAGTTCTTCCTCTCGAACATGTAATAATTTATTAAATAACTTCAATGTAAATATATATGAGCAACAATGACACAAGATACAGAAGGGATGGAAGGGGAGGAGGAGGAGGAGAAGAAGGAATATAATAAGATAGAAAAGGAATAAAAGCAGAGAAGAAGGGATAGAAGCAGAGAAGAAGGGATAGAAGCAGAGAAGAAGGGATAGAAGCAGAGAAGAAGGGATAGAAGCAGAGAAGAAGGGATAGAAGCAGAGAAGAAGGGATAGAAGCAGAGAAGAAGGGATAGAAGCAGAGAAGAAGGGATAGAAGCAGAGAAGAAGGGATAGAAGCAGAGAAGAAGGGATAGAAGCAGAGAAGAAGGGATAGAAGCAGAGAAGAAGGGATAGAAGCAGAGAAGAAGGGATAGAAGCAGAGAAGAAGAGATAGAAGGCGAGGAGGAGGAGGATGGATAGTAGGAAAGGACGATAAAGAGGGGATAGAAGGTCAGAAGGATGAATAGAAGGAGAGGAGGATAGATAAGGGATAGAAGGAGAGGAGGATATATAAGGGATAGAAGGAGAGGAGGATAGATAAGGGATAGAAGGAGAGGAGGATAGAAGGAGAGGAGGATATATAAGGGATAGAAGGAGAGGAGGATAGATAAGGGATAGAAGGAGAGGAGGATAGATAAGGGATAGAAGGAGAGGAGGATAGATAAGGGATAGAAGGTCAGAAGGATGAATAGAAGGAGAGGAGGATAGATAAGGGATAGAAGGAGAGGAGGAGGAGGGATAGAAGGAGAGGAGGAGGAGGGATAGAAGGAGAGGAGGAGGAGGGATAGAAGGAGAGGAAAAGGAGGGATAGAAGGAGAGGAATGATAGTAAGTGGAAGGATCAAAGAGGGTTCGTAAAAGACTGAACACTGTATACTAATTTTTCAAATGTGTTATGTTTTAATTAACAAGACTTGTATTCTTATTGTATATATTCTATAGTCTATTCGCTGTAAGTAGGCGAGAAATCATGACCTCTATCCTCTGTGACTCAAAAAGGGCTGGAGCAAATGGGCTGTGAATTACCACATCTATTCCTTGACTGACTCTTCCCAAATGGTAGACATATTAGCTCGATTATTCGAGTCGTTCTTGAGTTACAGAGGTTAGAGGTCATGATTTCTCGCCTACTTACAGCGAATAGACTATAGTGTTTGAAGGTCAGTTAGTTCTGGGTGTGGTGTCCCGAGTTGGAATCCCGGGAGGACCATATGCTTTCATTAGTGTATTCAAGTACATTGTGGTTTGTAATGGATGATTAATGTTAAGAACGGGGTGTTACTTATATTACAACAAAGCTGTTTATATGATGTTTACTTTATATTACAACAAAGCTGTTTATATGATGTTTACTTTATATTACAACAAAGCTGTTTATATGATGTTTACTTTATATTACAACAAAGCTGTTTATATGATGTTTACTTTATATTGCAGTTATATATCACTAACACTTTCTGTATTTTGATTAACATGAGTAATTAACTTAAATTAATATACACGTATATTTAAATAATAATGGCAGGCTTAATTGACCACTTGTGAGTTTCGGTCTATAAGGCAGTTGGAGCAGTAGACATCGATAATTAACAGCATGATCACCTAAATTGCAGGTGTAGCGCTTATAATTATAAATACATGAAACCCAATTCAACATACTTTGTATTCATTAGCAACCTACATAATTATTGTATTTATGTTTAATATCGATGTTTACAGCTCCAACTTCCTTATAGCGTGAAACTCGCAAGTGGTCAATTGGACTGAGACTAATAATAAAAATAATCAAAATAAATAACAATAAAAAAAGTCTTGTGTATTTTGTTTATTGAACCATCTTTGTGCATGAAGGTATGTTAACCCTTTCAGTACCAGCGACGTGTTTGGTATTTTATGCTGGCTATATTTAGACGATATTATGCAGCTTAGGGAGGATCTGTGGTGGTTAAAAGGGTTGGTTGAGATAGTTTGAAGCCTTGTTATTGCTAGAGGTCCTTCCTAAGCTGAATAATCTCGTCAAATAGTTGCTAGAATATGATAAAAAGGACGTCCCTGTTACTGAAAGGGTTTTAATATTATCATGGTAATTTAGAGCTAAGCTATTGTGTTAGTTATATATTATACAGTATAGGTAATAACTGAATCAGCATTTCACTTCTGTCCACCACCACTTCCCCTGCCTGATCTATAGTCATTCCTCTATCAGTATAGGTAATAACTGAATCAGCATTTATCATTGTACAGTATATATATATATTCATGTGGTGATGCAGTTTTTAAGGGAGCCCACCTCGCTTTTTTATCTTTCTCTCCCTCTCTCTTTGGCTTGTATCCATTCGGCCCCCATTTAGCCAACTGTTTTAAGACGTTTATCCCCATCCAGGTGTCGATTTCTTCCTGGCGAGGGATAGCGAGCCAGCATTGTATGGCGAAATCCGGCTTCGCCGGACACATTTTTCTATCGAAAAATGTACAAATTTAGCTTGCTGTCAAAACAAATATATATATATATATATATATATATATATATATATATATATATATATATATATATATATATATATATGCTGGCTCGCTATAGCTCGCCAGGAAACTATTGACACCTGGATGGGGGTAACCGTCTTAAAACAATAGGCTGAATGGGGCCGAATGGATACAAGCCAAAGAGAGAGGGAGAGAAAGATAAAAAAAAGCGAGGTGGGCTCCCTTAAGGGGAGATGGGTCGTTTTTCTGGTCCCCCTTCTTCCTCATGTTTAGCCGCATTAGTTTTCAGAATTTTATGACGAGATTGTAGGGAGCTAGTAAGAGAAAGTGAGTTGATGAGGAGATTGTAGGGAGCTAGTAAGAGGAAGGGAGTTGATGAGGAGATTGTAGGGAGCTAGTAAGAGGAAGGGAGTTGATGAGGAGATTGTAGGGAGCTAGTAAGAGGAAGGGAGTTGATGAGGAGATTGTAGGGAGCTAGTAAGAGGAAGGGAGTTGATGAGGAGATTGTAGGGAGCTAGTAAGAGGAAGGGAGTTGATGAGGAGATTGTAGGGAGCTAGTAAGAGGAAGTGAGTTGATGACGAGATTGTAGGGAGCTAGTAAGAGGAAGGGAGTTGATGACGAGATTGTAGGGAGCTAGTAAGAGGAAGTGAGTTGATGAGGAGATGCTTTTGACTAAACTCTTTCGAGAAGTGTGGTATGGGTGGAACCTCCCAACACATGTGAACAATGCTCGAAACATGGGTGTACTGTGCCCCCTACACAGAGCAAGAAGCTCTGCGGGGTCGAAGAACCCACATCCTGTAGATTGTTGAGCACCCTTACCTTAAGGGAAGCTGTTTTAGCAAGAATGGTAATATGATCTTTCCAAGGTTGGATGAAAAGGATACACCATGAATATTGATAGAAAACAAAGGGTTGATTTGTGTATTGTTGAAGGGTAACAATTGATAGTCTTGTGGAGGATTGCGATGGTTAGTTAAATGGTTGGGGCAGTCAGAAGGCCATACTGGAGACATAGGACAAGTAACAGAGATAAGGTTGTGATCGGAACAGCCCAACGGAGAGAGAAGATTTACAGGGTAAGCAGAAGGATTAGAGAATATAAATAGGTCAAGAATGTTGTGCCAATCTTCAGGGCTGCCCGGGATACGGTTGGGTTGCTGAACTAACTACTCTAGGTCATTTAGAATAGGAAAGATGTAGGTTTGTTCACCAGGTTGGTCAGTGAAATGAGGGGAGAACCATTGGTGTTGGTGAACATTAAAATCTCCTAAGATGGAGATTTCAGAGAAGGGAGAGATGGATAGAATGTGTTCCACTTTAGAAGTAATTAGGGGAGAGATAAACAACACAGATGTATTTCTTGAGAAAGTGACAAGATAGCTTAAGCCAGAGAGTTGAGCATTCAGAAAAGTCAAAGCTGGGAACACGAGAGCAAGAAAGATTGTTGGGTATGTACACAAAACATCCACCTTTGGCTTTGAATTGAGGATAGCGATAGTAGGAGGATACAGAGAGGGGTTGGCTGTCAGTAGTCCCAGGCAACTGGGTATCGGTGAGAAAGAGAAAATCAGGGTTGGCAGGAGAGGTGGTGTTCAACAGAGTAGAATTTAGAGGAAAGGCCAAAAATATCCCTAAATGTGAGGAAAACTAACCTGGCATGAGGCCTTCCAGGAGGTTGTGTTTGAAACTGACGTCACACTTCACAGGCGAAGTGCATTGTGGGTACAAGTTAAAATGTATTGTTACAAATCGATATCCCAAAAAACTATTTGTAGAGAAATGAGAAAGTAATAAATTCAGACAGTATGTAAAACACTGGAAGAGACAATTGTAAAAGATAATAATAATTTGTTGGGAAAATAAATCACTAGGTGAAGCTCCACTCTGATTGGCTAATGAACATCCGGGAACTTCTGGGAGGAACCTAGCATGTAAACAAAGTGTTATGGACTCGGTGAACTGGCTGGACAAAACTAGGGCCTAATCTGAAAATTTTATAGGGGAGTGACAATCAAATTGACAAAATAAGAAAAGTAGCCATTATCCGCGCATCTGTAGGGTCCCTTGAGTAAGGTAAGCTCAACAACAAATAATTACCTAAGACAGGAATCCCGTAATCGAGGAGTAGTAGTGGTATAGTTAACCCCATTGATTTTTAGCAGGATTAGAAGCGAAAATACGGCTGTAGTGTTTTTTATAAATGCATAAACTCAAATCCAGCAATCTTTCTATCAATCAAAAACTCGGTTAACGCTTGTAGTTCTTCTAATCTAATTTTTTTTTCTATGTGATTGAGGGAGGCAAAAGGCATTATTGCCTATAGCGAGTGCCTCCCCCATAGTTGAAAGAGTGACAGGGCCAAAATCAAGGGACGTTCGAGCCAAAATGCCTGGACACACGGAGTTTGAAGCAATTTAAGTCATAGGAAGAGGGAAAGACTGATTCTGGGAGAGAGTTCCAGAGTTCGGCTGTTGAGTAGAAGAAAGTTTGAGAGTAACGTTTCACTCTTGGGTTGGAGAGTTGCACAGAGTAGGGGTGGGATTGAGTTGCAAGACGGGTACCACGTGCCCTACGTAAAGGAGGTGGTATTCACTGGGATAGCTCTGAGGAACACTGATTATTATAGTAGCGATAGAATAGCGAGAGAGATGCAACATTGCGGCGGAGAGAGAGAGATTGCAGAGAGTTGGTGAGTGGACGGGAGTTAATGATACGAAAGGCCTTCCTTTCAACTTTGTCTAGGAGAGCGGTGTGAGAGGAACCTCCCCACACATGTGAACAATACTCAATACAAGGGCGCACTATGCCCCTGTACAGAGCAAGAAGCTGTGCGGGGGAAAAGAACCCCCTAAGGCGGTTGAGCACACCCAGCTTCTGGGAGGCTGCCTTAGCAAGACTGGTAATATGGTCCTTCCAAATGAGAGCAGAAGAAAAAGAGACACCAAGAATATTGAGAGAAGATGAAGGGTTGATTTTTGTATTGTTGAAGAATAAGGGATAGTCCGCTGGGAGATCCTGACGGGTAGATAAATGGAGAAATTGGGTTTTGGAGGCATTAAAGTTAACAAGGTTTTCTCTGCCCCAATTGGAAATAGTATTTATATCAGAATTTAAGAGTTCTATGGCTTCATTACGTTTGTCGTTGAGGAATTGCTGGCTGGGGCGTTCTGAAAAACTAATGGAGTAGTGTAAGGTTGAGTCGTCTGCATATGAATGGATGGAAATTAAGGTACAGTTAAGGAGATCATTTATAAAAATTAGAAAGATAATAGGAGATAGGACAGAGCCCTGAGGAACACCGGAGTTTATAGGGTGAGGAAGTGAACAATGGCCGTCCACAACCGCGGCTATGGAACGGCCGGAAAGGAAATTAGAGACAAAGGCACAGATGGAGGGATAGAAACCGAAGGAGGGTAGTTTAGAAATTAAAGATTTATGCCAGACTCTATCGAGGGCTTTCGATATGTCTAGTGCAATAGAAAAAGTCTCACCGAAGTCCCGAAAGGAGGATGACCAAGAGTTAGTAAGATATGAAAGAAGATCACCAGTAGAGCGACCCTTAAGGAAGCCATACTGGCGATCTGAGAGCAGATTATGAGAAGAGAAATGCTTAAGAAATTTGGAAGCAAGAATAGTTTCAAAAACTTTAGAAAGACAAGAGATGAGAGCAATTGGATGATAGTTGGAGGGTTGAGAGCGGTCACCCTTCTTTGGGACAGGTTGAATGTGAGCAAACTTCCAGCATGAAGGGAAAACGTTAGAGGATAGACAGAGACGAAAGAGTTTGCCTAGGCAGGGAGTCGGCACGGAAGCACAGTTTTTGAGAACAACAGGAGGAACACCGTCCGGACCGGACCGTACGCCTTATTAGTGTTAAGCCCAGAGAGGGTAGAAAGTACATCTTTAGAAGAGATTAGGATATTAGGCATAAGTAAGAGAGAGGAGGGCGGAGAGGGAGGAATAGCACTGGAATCATCCAAGGTGGAGTTCTAGCAAAAGTTTGAGCGAAGAGTTTAGCTTTGTCAGAGGAAGAAGTGATGGTAGTGCCATCAGAGTGGGAAAGGGGAGGGAAAGACGAGGAAGAGAAATTGTTGGAGAGGTTTTTGGCTAGATGCCAGAAAGCTTGGGAAGAGCTAGAGTTGGATAGTTCAGTGCATTTATTATTGATGAAAGAGTGTTTGGCAATTCGAAGAACAGATTTGGCTTGATTCCGGGCAGAAACATAAGAAGAATGAGAGTCTTGAGTTTTAAGGCGTCGGTACCGTTTGAATGTTTCCTCCTTATTGCGGACAGCAGTAGAACAGGCGTGAGTAAACCAAGATTTTTTAGCATTAGTCTGAGAGAAAGTGAATGGAATGTATGCTTCCATGCCCGATAGGATTACCTCGGTAATGCGTTCAGCACTCTCCGAGGGTCCCCGGCCACGGAAGCAGAAATTATTCCATGGGAAATCAAAGAAGTACTGCCGGAGAGCCTCCCAGTCGGCAGCGCCAAAGTGCCACAAGCGCCGCCGGCTAGGAGGATCGGGTGGCCGTACTGGAGAGATAGGACAGGTGACAGAGATAAGTTTATGGTCGGAGGAGCCCAGAGGAGAGAAAGATCGACAGTATAAGAAGAAGGGTTAGAAGTTAGAAACAAGTCAAGAATGTTGGGCTGATCTCCGATGCGATCCGGGATACGGGGGGGTTGCTGAACTAACTGCTCTAGGTCATTTATGATAGAGAAGATGTAGGCTTGTTCACCAGGTGGATCAGTAGTGTGAGAGGAGAGCCATTGGCGGTGGTGAACGTTGAAATCTCCTAAGATGGAGATTTCTGAGAAAGGAGAAATGGATAGAATGTGTTCCACTGTAGAGTTTAGATAGAATTATCTTGTTTGGAGACTTCAAGTTCCTTATAGCCCGTAACTCGCAAGTGGTCAATTTATGAGAATCTTTGTTAACCATTTCAAGCTCCAATACGCGTTTCTGTTTTGTTTTCTGGCTAATATTAGACGATTCTATTCAGCTTAGTAACGGTGTACAAAAGTCAGGGTTGATAGAGATAGTCTTTACCCTTTTAATACCCACATATCTTTCCTAAACTGAATACAATCGTCTAATGATAGCCCAAATAAACTGCTAAACCGCGTCAGAGCTTCAAGGGGTTAATTAAAACTCGAGGAATTCCTATTACTGAATTTAAATTGCCGATATCTTTCTCTTTCTATAATTCCCTTCTTCGTTTGTTTTCTAAAAGAATTAGATACTATATGATCACTGGCAAATAAACATTAACAAACTAAAATATATAGAAGTGAACTGATTAATATGCTCTGGTTAGGTTTAATATATGAGTTACCCATATAATTACCATTTTCTTAAAGAACATATTCATAGAAAACCAAGTTAATATGGGTAACGCAAGAATATTTAATAAATAATTTCCAATAATTTGTATATATAATATATTTGAAACAGTTGCAATACTAAATAGCCTATTATTTACTGACAGAGAATATATATTACGAAATAATAATAAGAAATGACTTGATTTGAAGCAATATAATAAAACAAAATATATGTAGATATTTTAGTATACTTTAAAAGAGCACTCTTGGTAGGGGGTGTATTAGTGTTGTTCAGTGAGTGCATTGATCAACTTGTGTTTCGTTTTCGTCTGTGATTTTGTTAGACGTGTACGATAAATCTGTCAAAAGTTATCATAAGACAATTTTTGTTAACGGTAATTGTAAACTACTAGCAAGTTAAATAATTAATTGTCCGTACACGTAATTGTAATATATTAAAAATGATCTCGAGTGTCCGAAAACCAAATTCGTCTGAGGACATTAAGGCTATAATAATAACTGCAGTTGATTACTACCACCCCCTGTCCGTTAAGTTGGTAAAGTTTCCGGAAACACTAAAAATAAAACTTCAAAATAAATATAAAAAATGGTATAGCCGAAAAACATTCGAAACACAAAGCCAAGTAACACTTAATGGGAGCAATTGGGATCTTCTCCCTAACTTGGGATCCAGATATAAATTTAATTCAGGGGTGTTGGTCAAGTTTGAAAATGGATTTGAAAAAATTCAATTGAAATGGAAATTGGGGCGGAAAACTCTTCACACATATATTGTAGACTTTATGTCTACAAGCATCATGAATCCTGATGATCTTTTTTTCCTTAAATATGATACTGTCCTACAAAACTATCTGCCCACCCCACTATGCAATGAACCGGTGGAGGAGCCCACCCCACTATGCAATGAACCGGTGGAGGAGTCCACCCCACTATGCAATGAACCGGTGGAGGAGCCCACCCCACTATGCAATGATCCGGTGGAGGAGTCCACCCCACTATGCAATGAACCGGTGGAGGAGCCCACCCCACTATGCAATGAACCGGTGGAGGAGTCCACCCCACTATGCAATGAACCGGTGGACGAGCCCACCCCACTATGCAATGAACCGGTGGAGGAGTCCACCCCACTATGCAATGAACCGGTGGAGGAGCCCACCCCACTATGCAATGAACCGGTGGAGGAGCCCACCCCACTATGCAATGATCCGGTGGAGGAGCCCACCCCGCTATGCAATGATCCGGTGGAGGATCCCACCCCACTATGCAATGACCCAGTGGAGGAGCCCCCCCCGCTATGCAATGATCCGGTGGAAGAGTCCGCTCCTCTATGCAATGATCCGGTGGAAGAGCCCACCCCGCTATGCAATGATCCGGTGGAAGAGTCCGCTCCTCTATGCAATGATCCGGTGGAAGAGCCCACCCCGCTATGCAATGATCCGGTGGAAGAGCCCACCCCGCTATGCAATGATCCGGTGGAAGAGCCCACCCCACTATGCAATGATCCGGTGGAAGAGCCCACCCCACTATGCAATGATCCGGTGGAAGAGCCCACCCCGCTATGCAATGATCCGGTGGAAGAGCCCACCCCTCTTTCCAGTTATCAAAAGAAACAGAACAAAAGGAGAGCAAAAATTGAAACTTCAAGCAATGGGATTACTCAAGACATCATAAACCAATATTTAAGATTGCACCCGGATACTACTCCCCGTCCGGAAAATATGTCAAATGCTAAAAGGATTAGATTTAATAAGATGAAACGGGATAGGGTTCTTGCAAATGCCGTGGCTTGGTGGAGCAATGATCCGGTGGAGGAGCCCGCCCCGCTATGCAATGATCCGGTGGAGGAGCCCACCCCACTGTGCAATGATCCGGTGGAGGATCCCACCCCGCTATGCAATTATCCGGTGGAAGAGTCCGCTCCTCTATGCAATGATCCGGTGGAAGAGCCCACCCCTCTTTCCCATTGGCAAAAGAAACAGAACAAAAGGAGAGCAAAAATTGAAACTTCAAGCAATGGGATTACTCAAGACATCATAAACCAATATTTAAGATTGCACCCGGATACTACTCCCCGTCCGGAAAATATGTCAAATGCTAAAAGGATTAGATTTAATAAGATGAAACGGGATAGGGTTCTTGCAAATGCTGCGGCTTGGTGGAGCGAGAGTCAAGGGGTTTTGTAATAGGGGCTGTGCCATGCTATTAGGTTAGTCATTTGATTTTTTTTTTTTTTAAAGACCTCCGTCTACGTATTGTAAAAAAACTGTTATCCTCCGGCAAATTATGGGGTTGAGTGAGTGAAGTGAAGTGGGGGACAGTGAATGAAGGAGGATACATTATTTTCATAATACGTGTTGCTAGCCCCAAACGCGCGAGCGTTTTGAATTTGAATGTATTTTGTTTAATGGAGAAAATGTGTGTAAATCATGTCTGGGAAAAAAAGGTTTGTAAGAGTGATATACTGAACAGTTTTCACTTTTTCAAACATTTTTCGAAAGTTTGATTAGTGTCCAAACTGGATGCATTATATGCACACATTTTCTCTGTCTCTATTTATGAACGGTCTTGCTCTCGTGGACTTTGTCTCTTTGGACCCCCTTCTCCCTCATGCTTAGCCCCATTAGTTTTGAGATTCAAATATGTTTGATCTATTTTTTTGCGATTTTAAGACTTTTGTTCCATTTTTTTGTCAATATAGAACGACTTTTTCCTGGCGAGCGACAGCGAGTCTGTAATTTTAGAGCAACTGGCCTTCGGCCGAGATATTTTTCTACCGAATAATGTACAAATTTGTCTCGAAGGTTGGCTTTTTCTTTTTTTTAAAGCTTGAGAGAAGTCTAGAATGACCAAGGTAAATAACAAACTACACTATATCCAATTAACCCTCTGAAGCTTATGGCGCATTTTGACAGATTATTCTGGCTATCATTAGATAATTGTATACAGCTTAGGAAAGATCTGTGGGTATTAGAAGGGTTAAAACGATCGCAATGAATCCGCTGACTACCATATACCCTTCCTAAGCTGAATAATATCGCCTAATAATAGCCACAAAACAGAAAAAATGCGTCATTGGATCTTAAAAGGGTTAATACTGCTACCATTTGGGAAGAGTCAGCCTGGGAATGCCTACCATTAAGGGGAGATGGGTCGTTTTTCTGGTCTCCTTTCTCCCTCGTGTTAAGCCTCATTAGTTTAGATATTATAAGACGTTCGGCCCATTAGTTTGGCGATTTTAACACATTTCGCCCCATTTCGTTGTCAATTTTAAGACTTTTCTTGCTATTTAGGTGTTGAATATTTCCTGCCGAGCGATAGCGAGCCTGAAATTTCGAGAGGATCCGGCCTTAGGCCGGGACATTTTCTACCGAAAAATGTACATATTTATCTTAAAGGGGGTCTAGGGGGTGTTTGTCTAAGCTTGATGGAAGTCTAGCGAAGAAACTAAGAAATAAATAAAGAAATTAATTAATAGAAAAAAAGGGCCCATCTCCCCTTAACATGATTTGGTCCGTGGGAGGTCATAGTGAATCTCTCTTGTTTCCCTACATTAGTTTTGAGATTTTGAAGATTGTTGAATAGAAGAAAGATTGGCAGTATCGTTTCACTCTTGAATTGGAGAGTTGCACAGAGTAGGGGTTGGATTGTGTTGCAAGACGGGTGCTACGTATTTTACGTAGAGGTGGTATACATTGAGAGAGCTCTGAGGAACACTGATTATTGTTATAGTGATAGAATAGCGAGAGTGATGCAACATTGCAGCAAAGAGAGAGAGAGAGATTGCAGAGTCGGTGGTCGGACGGGATTTTTTTTTTTTTTTTTTTTTTGCCAGACGCCATAATTCCCGAGATGAGGTGGTCATTAACATTAGGCGTTTGCCAAATTAATGGGCCGAACGTCTTAAAACCGCAAAACTAATGGTACTAAACATGAGGAAGAAGGGGGAGCCAGAAAACCGGCCCATCCCCCCTTAAACTGAGAATCTTGCTCGAAATAAATTGACTGAAAATAATTACTAGAAATATTAATCGTGTGACTTATCTATAGCCTATCTATATTGTATCTATATATATATCTATTGTCCTCGTTTTTTTTTTTTTCTTTTTTTCTATATTCCAACTTACTTCCTCTCGGGCATAGGCTGAGAGCCTTAACATTCACCGCTTTACAATGAACGGTGAAGCCCGTGAGGTCTTGTTCCAGTCTAGGGAGTGAGACATGTGAACCACGTAGAGTACAACGAGCACCTGCCATCTTGCCTTCATATGAGGCACGGTGCTCACTCATGGCCCGAAACGACCCCATCTCTGAAGCCACCTCGTTCCCGTGCTTCACTGTCTCACCCCCTACACTCGGACTCTCACACTTACACACACACAACACCACCTGTTGAGCAGATAACTCACCAGGCATTGCACCCCTATAGCATATTTTGAATATGGGAATATTCATACAGTGCTATTTAATCAGGGAACAATGAGGGTATTTTATTGACGTTTCGGTGGGCTTGTGGTAATGCACTGATACTAGGTACACTACTCGCTGTCTTCGGTCCTTATCGCTGGTGGTCCTCGGTTGCCTCTGTTTTTTTCTTGGCGTTGGATGATTTATGTCACTGCTGCTTCTTCTCGGATGGCGTTTTTTGATCCATGGCTGCGGACTGCTTCGTGTAGGAGACGACCCATGCGTACTGAACCCACAGGGTTTAGATGAGTGCCATCCTTGCGGAACAGAGTAGGCTGGTTGTAGAAGTTGTCCCAGAGGTTGATGAATTCAACTTCTTCCCTCAGACACAAATATTTTAGTCGGCTATTTGTGCTGAAGGCCTTGTCGTAGAATTTGTCAGGTGCGTCGATCTTGGGGAGAATGCCTGAGATGATGATATTCCTTGACTTGTTTTTGTAGTGCTGGATCATCTTGCGATATTTCTCCATCAACTCTTCGGATCTGGTGCGCATGACGTCATTTGAACCAGCGTGGATGACATCGATAATTAACAGAATGATCACCTAAATTGCAGGTGTAGTGCTTATATAAATACATGAAACCCAATTCAACATACTTTTTATCCATTAGCAACCTACATAATTATTGTATTTATGTTTAATATCGATGTTTACAGGTCCAACTTCCTTATAGCCTGAAACTCGCAAGTGGTCAATTGGACTGAGACTAATAATAAAAATAATAAAAATAAATAACAATAAAAAAAGTCTGTTGTGTATTTTGTTTATTGAACCATCTTTGTGCATGAAGGTATTTTAACCCTTTCAGTACCAGCGACGTGTTTTGTATTTTATGCTGGCTATATTTAGACGATATTATGCAGCTTAGGGAGGATCTGTGGTAGTTAAAAGGGTTGGTTGAGATAGTTTGAAGCCTTGTTATTGCTAGAGGTCCTTCCTAAGCTGAATAATCTCGTCAAATAGTTGTTAGAATATGATAAAAAGGACGTCCCTGTTACTGAAAGGGTTTACATATTATCATGGTAATTTAGAGCTAAGCTATTGTGTTAGTTATATATTATACAATAGGTAATCACTGAGTCAGCATTTCTCTTCTGTCCACCACCACTTCCCCTGCCTGATCTATAGTCATTCCTCTATCAGTATAGGTAATAACTGAATCAGCATTTATCATTGTACAGTATATATATATATTCATGTGGTGATGCAGTTTTTAAGGGAGCCCACCTCGCTTTTTTATCTTTCTCTCCCTCTCTCTTTGGCTTGTATCCATTCGGCCCCCATTTAGCCAACTGTTTTAAGACGTTTATCCCCATCCAGGTGTCGATTTCTTCCTGGCGAGGGATAGCGAGCCAGCATTGTATGGCGAAATCCGGCTTCGCCGGACACATTTTTCTATCGAAAAATGTACAAATTTAGCTTGCTGTCAAAACAAATATATATATATATATATATATATATATATATATATATATATATATATATATATATATATGCTGGCTCGCTATAGCTCGCCAGGAAAATATTGATACCGGGATGGGGGTAACCGTCTTAAAACAATAGGCTGAATGGGGCGAATGGATACAAGCCAAAGAGAGAGGGAGAGAAAGATAAAAAAAAGTGAGGTGGGCTCCCTTAAGGGGAGATGGGTCGTTTTTCTGGTCCCCCTTCTTCCTCATGTTTAGCCCCATTAGTGTTCAGAATGTTATGCCGAGATTGTAGGGAGCTAGTAAGAGGAAGTGAGTTGATGAGGAGATTGTAGGGAGCTAGTAAGAGGAAGCTAGTAAGAGGAAGGGAGTTGATGAGGAGATTGTAGGGAGCTAGTAAGAGGAAGGGAGTTGATGAGGAGATTGTAGGGAGCTAGTAAGAGGAAGGGAGTTGATGAGGAGATTGTAGGGAGCTAGTAAGAGGAAGTGAGTTGATGACGAGATTGTAGGGAGCTAGTAAGAGGAAGGGAGTTGATGAGGAGATTGTAGGGAGCTAGTAAGAGGAAGGGAGTTGATGAGGAGATTGTAGGGAGCTAGTAAGAGGAAGTGAGTTGATGACGAGATGCTTTTGACTAAACTCTTTCGAGAAGTGTGGTATGGGTGGAACCTCCCAACACATGTGAACAATGCTCGAAACATGGGTGTACTGTGCCCCCTACACAGAGCAAGAAGCTCTGCGGGGTCGAAGAACCCACATACTGTAGATTGTTGAGCACCCTTACCTTAAGGGAAGCTGTTTTAGCAAGAATGGTAATATGATCTTTCCAAGGTTGGATGAAAAGGATACACCATGAATATTGATAGAAAACAAAGGGTTGATTTGTGTATTGTTGAAGGGTAACAATTGATAGTCTTGTGGAGGATTGCGATGGTTAGTTAAATGGTTGGGTCAGTCAGAAGGCCATACTGGAGACATAGGACAAGTAACAGAGATAAGGTTGTGATCGGAACAGCCCAACGGAGAGAGAAGATTTACAGGGTAAGCAGAAGGATTAGAGAATATAAATAGGTCAAGAATGTTGTGCCAATCTTCAGGGCTGCCCGGGATACGGGTGGGTTGCTGAACTAACTGCTCTAGGTCATTTAGAATAGGAAAGATGTAGGTTTGTTCACCAGGTTGGTCAGTGAAATGAGGGGAGAACCATTGGTGTTGGTGAACATTGAAATCTCCTAAGATGGAGATTTCAGAGAAGGGAGAGATGGATAGAATGTGTTCCACTTTAGAAGTAATTAGGGGAGAGATAAACAACACAGATGTATTTCTTGAGAAAGTGACAAGATAGCTTAAGCCAGAGAGTTGAGCATTCAGAAAAGTCAAAGCTGGGAACACGAGAGCAAGAAAGATTGTTGGGTATGTACACAAAACATCCACCTTTGGCTTTGAATTGAGGATAGCGATAGTAGGAGGATACAGAGAGGGGTTGGCTGTCAGTAGTCCCAGGCAACTGGGTATCGGTGAGAAAGAGAAAATCAGGGTTGGCAGGAGAGGTGGTGTTCAACAGAGTAGAATTTAGAGGAAAGGCCAAAAATATCCCTAAATGTGAGGAAAACTAACCTGGCATGAGGCCTTCCAGGAGGTTGTGTTTGAAACTGACGTCACACTTCACAGGCGAAGTGCATTGTGGGTACAAGTTAAAATGTATTGTTACAAATCGATATCCCAAAAACTATTTGTAGAGAAATGAGAAAGTAATAAATTCAGACAGTATGTAAAACACTGGAAGAGACAATTGTAAAAGATAATAATAATTTGTTGGGAAAATAAATCACTAGGTGAAGCTCCACTCTGATTGGCTAATAAACATCCGGGAACTTCTGGGAGGAACCTAGCATGTAAACAAAGTGTTATGGACTCGGTGAACTGGCTGGACAAAACTAGGGCCTAATCTGAAAATTTTATAGGGGAGTGACAATCAAATTGACAAAATAAGAAAAGTAGCCATTATCCGCGCATCTGTAGGGTCCCTTGAGTAAGGTAAGCTCAACAACAAATAATTACCCAAAACAGGAATCCCGTAATCGAGGAGTAGTAGTGGTATAGTTAACCCCATTGATTTTTAGCAGGATTAGAAGCGAAAATACGGCTGCAGTGTTTTTTATAAATGCATAAACTCAAATCCAGCAATCTTTCTATCAATCAAAAACTCGGTTAACGCTTGTAGTTCTTCTAATCTAATTTTTTTTTTCTATGTGATTGAGGGAGGCAAAAGGCATTATTGCCTATAGCGAGTGCCTCCCCCATAGTTGAAAGAGTGACAGGGCCAAAATCAAGGGACGTTCGAGCCAAAATGCCTGGACACACGGAGTTTGAAGCAATTTAAATCATAGGAAGAGGGAAAGACTGATTCTGGGAGAGAGTTCCAGAGTTCGGCTGTTGAGTAGAAGAAAGTTTGAGAGTAACGTTTCACTCTTGGGTTGGAGAGTTGCACAGAGTAGGGGTGGGATTGAGTTGCAAGACGGGTACCACGTGCCCTACGTAAAGGAGGTGGTATGCACTGGGATAGCTCTGAGGAACACTGATTATTATAGTAGCGATAGAATAGCGAGAGAGATGCAACATTGCGGCGGAGAGAGAGAGATTGCAGAGAGTTGGTGAGTGGACGGGAGTTAATGATACGAAAGGCCTTCCTTTCAACTTTGTCTAGGAGAGCGGTGTGAGAGGAACCTCCCCACACATGTGAACAATACTCAATACAAGGGCGCACTATGCCCCTGTACAGAGCAAGAAGCTGTGCGGGGGAAAAGAACCCCCTAAGGCGGTTGAGCACACCCAGCTTCTGGGAGGCTGCCTTAGCAAGACTGGTAATATGGTCCTTCCAAATGAGAGCAGAAGAAAAAGAGACACCAAGAATATTGAGAGAAGATGAAGGGTTGATTTTTGTATTGTTGAAGAATAAGGGATAGTCCGCTGGGAGATCCTGACGGGTAGATAAATGGAGAAATTGGGTTTTGGAGGCATTAAAGTTAACAAGGTTTTCTCTGCCCCAATTGGAAATAGTATTTATATCAGAATTTAAGAGTTCTATGGCTTCATTACGTTTGTCGTTGAGGAATTGCTGGCTGGGGCGTTCTGAAAAACTAATGGAGTAGTGTAAGGTTGAGTCGTCTGCATATGAATGGATGGAAATTAAGGTACAGTTAAGGAGATCATTTATAAAAATTAGAAAGAGAATAGGAGATAGGACAGAGCCCTGAGGAACACCGGAGTTTATAGGGTGAGGAAGTGAACAATGGCCGTCCACAACCGCGGCTATGGAACGGCCGGAAAGGAAATTAGAGACAAAGGCACAGATGGAGGGATAGAAACCGAAGGAGGGTAGTTTAGAAATTAAAGATTTATGCCAGACTCTATCGAGGGCTTTCGATATGTCTAGTGCAATAGAAAAAGTCTCACCGAAGTCCCGAAAGGAGGATGACCAAGAGTTAGTAAGATATGAAAGAAGATCACCAGTAGAGCGACCATTAAGGA
This sequence comes from Paralithodes platypus, assembly GCA_032716605.1. Taxonomy (NCBI): domain Eukaryota; kingdom Metazoa; phylum Arthropoda; class Malacostraca; order Decapoda; family Lithodidae; genus Paralithodes; species Paralithodes platypus. The sequence continues at coordinate 56,029,381 of CM064566.1, read as the reverse complement.
AGCCATACTGGCGATCTGAGAGCAGATTATGAGAAGAGAAATGCTTAAGAAATTTGGAAGCAAGAATAGTTTCAAAAACTTTAGAAAGACAAGAGATGAGAGCAATTGGATGATAGTTGGAGGGTTGAGAGCGGTCACCCTTCTTTGGGACAGGTTGAATGTGAGCAAACTTCCAGCATGAAGGGAAAACGTTAGAGGATAGACAGAGACGAAAGAGTTTGCCTAGGCAGGGAGTCAGCACGGAAGCACAGTTTTTGAGAACAACAGGAGGAACACCGTCCGGACCGGACCGTACGCCTTATTAGTGTTAAGCCCAGAGAGGGTAGAAAGTACATCTTTAGAAGAGATTAGGATATTAGGCATAAGTAAGAGAGAGGAGGGCGGAGAGGGAGGAATAGCACTGGAATCATCCAAGGTGGAGTTTCTAGCAAAAGTTTGAGCGAAGAGTTTAGCTTTGTCAGAGGAAGAAGTGATGGTAGTGCCATCAGAGTGGGAAAGGGGAGGGAAAGACGAGGAAGAGAAATTGTTGGAGAGGTTTTTGGCTAGATGCCAGAAAGCTTGGGAAGAGCTAGAGTTGGATAGTTCAGTGCATTTATTATTGATGAAAGAGTGTTTGGCAATTCGAAGAACAGATTTGGCTTGATTCCGGGCAGAAACATAAGAAGAATGAGAGTCTTGAGTTTTAAGGCGTCGGTACCGTTTGAATGTTTCCTCCTTATTGCGGACAGCAGTAGAACAGGCGTGAGTAAACCAAGATTTTTTAGCATTAGTCTGAGAGAAAGAGAATGGAATGTATGCTTCCATGCCCGATAGGATTACCTCGGTAATGCGTTCAGCACTCTCCGAGGCCACGGAAGCAGAAATTATTCCATGGGAAATCAAAGAAGTACTGCCGGAGAGCCTCCCAGTCGGCAGCGCCAAAGTGCCACAAGCGCCGCCGGCTAGGAGGATCGGGTGGCCGTACTGGAGAGATAGGACAGGTGACAGAGATAAGTTTATGGTCGGAGGAGCCCAGAGGAGAGAAAAGATCGACAGTATAAGAAGAAGGGTTAGAAGTTAGAAACAAGTCAAGAATGTTGGGCCGATCTCCGATGCGATCCGGTATACGGGTGGGTGGTTGCTGAACTAACTGCTCTAGGTCATTTATGATAGAGAAGATGATTATTGTAGGCTTGTTCACCAGGTGGATCAGTAGTGTGAGAGGAGAGCCATTGGCGGTGGTGAACGTTGAAATCTCCTAAGATGGAGATTTCTGAGAAAGGAGAAATGGATAGAATGTGTTCCACTGTAGAGTTTAGATAGAATTATCTTGTTTGAGACTTCAAGTTCCTTATAGCCCGTAACTCGCAAGTGGTCAATTTATGAGAATCTTTGTTAACCATTTCAAGCTCCAATACGCGTTTCTGTTTTGTTTTCTGGCTAATATTAGACGATTCTATTCAGCTTAGTAACGGTGTACAAAAGTCAGGGTTGATAGAGATAGTCTTTACCCTTTTAATACCCACATATCTTTCCTAAACTGAATACAATCGTCTAATGATAGCCCAAATAAACTGCTAAAAACGCGTCAGAGCTTCAAGGGTTAATTAAAACTCGAGGAATTCCTATTACTGAATTTAAATTGCCGATATCTTTCTCTTTCTATAATTCCCTTCTTCGTTTGTTTTCTAAAGTAATTAGATACTATATGATCACTGCTCACTGGCAAATAAACATTAACAAACTAAAATATATAGAAGTCAACTGATTAATATGCTCTGGTTAGGTTTAATATATGAGTTACCCATATAATTACCATTTTCTTAAAGAACGTATTCATAGAAAACCAAGTTAATATGGGTAACGCAAGAATATTTAATAAATAATTTCCAATAATTTGTATATATTATATAATATTTGAAACAGTTGCACTACTAAATAGCCTATTATTTACTGACAGAGAATATATATTACGAAATAATAATAAGAAATTATTTGATTTGAAGCAATATAATAAAACAAAATATATGTAGATATTTTAGTATACTTTAAAAGAGCACTCTTGGTAGGGGGTGTATTAGTGTTGTTCAGTGAGTGCATTGATCAACTTGTGTTTCGTTTTCGTCTGTGATTTTGTTAGACGTGTACGATAAATCTGTCAAAAGTTATCATAAGACAATTTTTGTTAACGGTAATTGTAAACTACTAGCAAGTTAAATAATTAATTGTCCGTACACGTAATTGTAAATATATTAAAAATGATCTCGAGTGTCCGAAAACCAAATTCGTCTGAGGACATTAAGGCTATAATAATAACTGCAGTTGATTACTACCACCCCCTGTCCGTTAAGTTGGTAAAGTTTCCGGAAACACTAAAAATAAAACTTCAAAATAAATATAAAAAATGGTATAGCCGAAAAACATTCGAAACACAAAGCCAAGTAACACTTAATGGGAGCAATTGGGATCTTCTCCCTAACTTGGGATCCAGATATAAATTTAATTCAGGGGTGTTGGTCAAGTTTGAAAATGGATTTGAAAAAATTCAATTGAAATGGAAATTGGGGCGGAAAACTCTTCACACATATATTGTAGACTTTATGTCTACAAGCATCATGAATCCTGATGATCTTTTTTTCCTTAAATATGATACTGTCCTACAAAACTATCTGCCCACCCCACTATGCAATGAACCGGTGGAGGAGCCCACCCCACTATGCAATGAACCGGTGGAGGAGTCCACCCCACTATGCAATGAACCGGTGGAGGAGCCCACCCCACTATGCAATGATCCGGTGGAGGAGTCCACCCCACTATGCAATGAACCGGTGGAGGAGCCCACCCCACTATGCAATGATCCGGTGGAGGAGTCCACCCCACTATGCAATGAACCGGTGGAGGAGTCCACCCCACTATGCAATGAACCGGTGGACGAGCCCACCCCACTATGCAATGAACCGGTGGAGGAGTCCACCCCACTATGCAATGAACCGGTGGAGGAGCCCACCCCACTATGCAATGAACCGGTGGAGGAGCCCACCCCACTATGCAATGATCCGGTGGAGGAGCCCACCCCGCTATGCAATGATCCGGTGGAAGGGCCCACCCCGCTATGCAATGATCCGGTGGAAGAGTCCGCTCCTCTATGCAATGATCCGGTGGAAGAGCCCACCCCGCTATGCAATGATCCGGTGGAAGAGCCCACCCCGCTATGCAATGATCCGGTGGAAGAGCCCACCCCACTATGCAATGATCCGGTGGAAGAGCCCACCCCGCTTTCCAGTTATCAAAAGAAACAGAACAAAAGGAGAGCACAAATTGAAACTTCAAGCAATGGGATTACTCAAGACATCATAAACCAATATTTAAGATTGCACCCGGATACTACTCCCCGTCCGGAAAATATGTCAAATGCTAAAAGGATTAGATTTAATAAGATGAAACGGGATAGGGTTCTTGCAAATGCCGTGGCTTGGTGGAGCAATGATCCGGTGGAGGAGCCCGCCCCGCTATGCAATGATCCGGTGGAGGAGCCCACCCCACTGTGCAATGATCCGGTGGAGGATCCCACCCCGCTATGCAATTATCCGGTGGAAGAGTCCGCTCCTCTATGCAATGATACGGTGGAAGAGCCCACCCCTCTTTCCCATTGGCAAAAGAAACAGAACAAAAGGAGAGCAAAAATTGAAACTTCAAGCAATGGGATTACTCAAGACATCATAAACCAATATTTAAGATTGCACCCGGATACTACTCCCCGTCCGGAAAATATGTCAAATGCTAAAAGGATTAGATTTAATAAGATGAAACGGGATAGGGTTCTTGCAAATGCTGCGGCTTGGTGGAGCGAGAGTCAAGGGGTTTTGTAATAGGGGCTGTGCCATGCTATTAGGTTAGTCATTTGATTTTTTTTTTTTTTTAAAGACCTCCGTCTACGTATTGTGAAAAAACTGTTATCCTCCGGCAAATTGTGGGGTTGAGTGAGTGAAGGGGGGGACAGTGAATGAAGGAGGATACATGTTTTTCATAATACGTGTTGCTAGCCCCAAACGCGCGAGCGTTTTGAATTTGAATGTATTTTGTTTAATGGAGAAAATGTGTGTAAATCATGTCTGGGAAAAAAAGGTTTGTAAGAGTGATATACTGAACAGTTTCACTTTTTCAAACATTTTTCGAAAGTTTGATTAGTGTCCAAACTGGATGCATTATATGCACACATTTTCTCTGTCTCTATTTATGAACGGTCTTGGTCTCGTGGACTTTGTCTCTTTGGACCCCCTTCTCCCTCATGCTTAGCCCCATTAGTTTTGAGATTCAAATATGTTTGATCTATTTTTTTGCGATTTTAAGACTTTTGTTCCATTTTTTTGTCAATATAGAACGACTTTTTCCTGGCGAGCGACAGCGAGTCTGTAATTTTAGAGCAACTGGCCTTCGGCCGAGATATTTTTCTACCGAATAATGTACAAATTTGTCTCGAAGGTTGGCTTTTTCTTTTTTTTAAAGCTTGAGAGAGGTCTAGAATGACCAAGGTAAATAACAAACTACACTATATCCAATTAACCCTCTGAAGCTTATGGCGCATTTTGACAGATTATTCTGGCTATCATTAGATAATTGTATACAGCTTAGGAAAGATCTGTGGGTATTAGAAGGGTTAAAACGATCGCAATGAACCCGCTGACTACCATATACCCTTCCTAAGCTGAATAATATCGTGTTCCCAACTTTGACTCCTATGAATGCTCAACTCTCTGGCTTAAGCTATCTTGCCACTTTCTCAAGAAATACATCTGTGTTGTTTATCTCTCCCCTAATTACTTCTAAAGTGGAACACATTCTATCCATCTCTCCCTTCTCTGAAATCTCCATCTTAGGAGATTTCAATGTTCACCAACACCAATGGTTCTCCCCTCATTTCACTGACCAACCTGGTGAACAAACCTACATCTTTCCTATTCTAAATGACCTAGAGCAGTTAGTTCAGCAACCCACCCGTATCCCGGGCAGCCCTGAAGATTGGCACAACATTCTTGACCTATTTATATTCTCTAATCCTTCTGCTTACCCTGTAAATCTTCTCTCTCCGTTGGGCTGTTCCGATCACAACCTTATCTCTGTTACTTGTCCTATGTCTCCAGTATGGCCTTCTGACTGACCCAACCATTTAACTAACCATCGCAATCCTCCACAAGACTATCAATTGTTACCCTTCAACAATACACAAATCAACCCTTTGTTTTCTATCAATATTCATGGTGTATCCTTTTCATCCAACCTTGGAAAGATCATATTACCATTCTTGCTAAAACAGTTTTTATTAACAAAGATTCCCATAAATTGACCATTTGCGAATTACCGGCTATAAGGAAATTGAAGTCTCAAACATAGATAATTCGAAGAACTACAAGCGTTAACCGAGTTATTATTTGATAGAAAGATTGCTGGATTTGAGTTTATGCATTTATAAAGACACTACAGCCGTATTTTCGCTTCTAATTCTGCTGAAAATTGGTGTAAAAAAGTTATACTTCCTCATCGCCTAAAACTCACAAGTGGTGAATTAGTGCTTCTATAAGTACGTGACCAAGTACTTCCTAAGTATACATTTCGTTAACAAAAGACGTCATGGTGCTGAAGGGGTTAACAAAAGACGTCATGGTGCTGAAGGGGTTAACAAAAGACGTCACGGTGCTGAAGGGTTAACAAAAGACGTCACGGTGCTGAAGGGGTTAACAAAAGACGTCACGGTGCTGAAGGGGTTAACAAAAGACGTCACAGTGCTGAAGGGGTTAACAAAAGACGTCACGGTGCTGAAGGGGTTAACAAAAGACGTCACGGTGCTGAAGGGGTTAAAGACGTCACGGTGCTGAAGGGGTTAACAAAAGACGTCACGGTGCTGAAGGGGTTAACGAAAGACGTCACGGTGCTGAAGGAGACAAGTGCTGAAGGGGTTAACAAAAGACGTCACGGTGCTGAAGGGGTTAACAAAAGACGTCACGGTGCTGAAGGGGTTAACAAAAGACGTCACGGTGCTGAAGGGGTTAACAAAAGACGTCACGGTGCTGAAGGGGTTAACAAAAGACGTCACGGTGCTGAAGGGGTTAACGAAAGACGTCACGGTGCTGAGGGAACATCCCTTAATAACGACCTCTATTTCATTACAATGAACGTATTTATCAATACCAAATATCAGTGTTTGTAATGTACATTGAGCGTATTTATCAATACCAAATAATCCCAAGGTTAAGGCCTTTGATATTGATATTGATATTGATATTGATTTGGTATTGATAAATACGCTCAATGTTAACCCCTTCAGCACCGTGACGTCTTTTGTTAACCCCTTCAGCACCGTGACGTCTTTTGTTAACCCCTTCAGCACCGTGACGTCTTTTGTTAACCCCTTCAGCACCGTGACGTCTTTTGTTAACCCCTTCAGCACCGTAACGTCTTTTGTTAACCCCTTCAGCACCGTGACGTCTTTTGTGAACCCCTTCAGCACCGTGACGTCTTTTGTTAACCTTCAGCACCGTGACGTCACGTCTTTTGTTAACCCCTTCAGCACCGTGACGTCTTTTGTTAACCCCTTCAGCACCGTGACGTCTTTCGTTAACCCCTTCAGCACCGTGACGTCTTTTGTTAACCCCTTCAGCACCGTGACGTCTTTCGTTAACCCCTTCAGCACCGTGATGTCTTTTGTTAAGCCCTTCAGCACCGTGACGTCTTTTGTTAACCCCTTCAGCACCGTGACGTCTTTTGTTAACCCCTTCAGCACCGTGACGTCTTTTGTTAACCCCTTCAGCACCGTGACGTCTTTTGTTAACCCCTTCAGCACCGTGACGTCTTTTGTTAACCCCTTCAGCACCGTGACGTCTTTTGTTAACCCCTTCAGCACCGTGACGTCTTTTGTTAACCCCTTCAGCACCGTAACGTCTTTTGTTAACCCCTTCAGCACCGTGACGTTTTTTGTTAACCCCTTCAGCACCATGACGTCTTTTGATTAACCCCTTCAGCACCATGACGTCTTTTGATTAACCCCTTCAGCACCATGACGTCTTTTGTTAACCCCTTCAGCACCGTGACGTCTTTTTACCTTTGATTCTGGCTATAATTAGTTATCATTTTATCCAGTTTAAGAAGGGGCCTATGTTATGCAGAGGGTGTATTGACTCTATTGAGATCGTATTTACCCCTTTGAGTCTTAGAGAGAGAATATTTAACTAAAGACAATCGTCTATTGGTAGCCAGCATATGATGACAATTACGTCATGATGGTGAAAGGGTGAAATAGAATGTTGTTTTTGACCAATATTCTATCAATCACCTTCTGCGAAGGAGAGTAGGATTGAATGTGTTCCACTTCAGACATTATAACATCCCAACTTACCTCACCAGCGACTTAAGGGGAGAGGGGCCGGTTTTGTAGAACCCCTTCTCCCTCATGTTTAATCCCATTAGTTTTCAGATTTTATTACGTTCGTCCCACTAGTTTGGCGATTTTAAGACCTTTCGCTCCATTTCATTATCAACATCAAGACCTTTCGTGCTATTTAGGATTTTTTGTTTTTTTCCTGGCGAACGATAGTGACCCTGCAATTTTGGAGAACCGGCCTCTACCGAAAAATGTACAAATTATTCTAGAAAGAGGATCTAATGGATGTTTTTTTTTTAAAGTTTGATGGAGGTCTAGGGAGGAAACTAACAAATAATAATAATAATAATATATATATATATGAAATAATCGACCCAAAAATATACCCTTCCCCCTTAACCCTTTGAAGCTCTGACGCGTTATAGCAGTTTATTTTGGCTATCATTAGACGATTTTATGCAGCTTAGGAAGTATCTGTTGGGTATTAAAAGGGTCAATACTATCTCAATCAACCCTTTGACTTCCATAGACCGTTACTAATCTGAATAAAATCGTCTAATAGTAGCCAGAAACAAAACAGAAACGCGTATTGGAGCTTGAAAGGGTTAAGACCAGGTTTATACAATTAGCACCCTATTTCACTACACAATCTTCAAAATAACTGAGAAATCCTGAGATAGATAGATAGATAGATAGATAGATAGATAGATGAGGAAAATACCCAAATGGTGGTGAACGCTGGTAAAAGCCTGGAAATCCCTGGTGTTTACCCCGCCATCACCACCATTACCCAAACACAGATCAAAACACTAAATACCGTATTATTGCCGGAAATGGGGCTTCAGCGGCCGGAAACACAGGCAATGTTTTTAAGGGGGAGTCACTTTTTTTTTCTTTTTCTCTCTCTCTTTTTCTCTGGCTTGTGTCCATTCGGCGCCATTCAGCCAACTGTTTTAAAACGTTTAATAATAATAATAATAATAATAATAAACGGTTTATTAAAGAATGGCAGCCTCATGAGTTGAAAATACACATTTTACAATTTAGTGGATGAACATGAGATGTACAGATATGAGGATGGTAAGCTCAGTTTACAAACAAAATAAATAAATACAATAATGATGCATGTGCAGAATACAAATTATCATAAAATAACCATGAGAGTAAGTGATATACAGTACATATACACATTTATTTACTTACTCATATACAGAACATACGTATATACACGTACGTGCGCACATACATATACATACATATATAGGAACATAAGAACATGCAGTAAGTGTGCATATGTCCGTATACACAAACATACATACATACAGAAACTGTTTTGGTATGGTCAGGGTAAAGAGGGTGCAGCAATTCAAGTCCGTATATGGTCTGTATGGTCAGGTACAGCCTACTACAATGGGAGGTTAATCCTCGGTAGTGTAGGTGTGTGTGTGTGTGTGTGTGTGTGTGTGTGTGACAGAAGGCGAAATATGGAAGAGCTGGGCGTTCTATTGTTAAGGGTGGAAATACATGGATGAAGATACACGAACACTTAATAATAGATAATGCTTATGCATAGATTTATAATCAGAAGTTGCGCTAGTGAGCAATATGTTCTCGCTCATATGTACGTATATTTACATACATATGTGCATATGACCATATAAATACACGTACAGTACATATATATTATATACCTTATATTCTCAACCGGGCTCGAACCATTGACAGCACATACACACAGACATACATATACATAAATATATGCACATTACATGCATATATGCTCTTCTTATCCTACCTGATACTCTCAGCCGGGCTCGAACCACAAACAGTATACACTATAGACATATATATATACATAAATAACGCATACATACATACACATATACGCACACATACATACACATATACTGCACATACATAGATACATATACACATATACATAAACAAACTCAAGCAAATACATACATAATTATATTCTAATACACACACGCACACACACTTATGCATATATTATTAAAGGTGGGCGCGTATATATGGTGTGACAGGCCGTTATTACACATTATTAATAATATTAACAATGGTTGGGATAGGACTATTTTTATATCTGTCAGTTCTTGCTCTTATTGGTTGGAGTGTGTTGAAATGACGAGCTGCACGTGTTGGTCTAGGGGCGTCTGGTGGAAGTAAGTTTCTGTGTCGTGGGTGAACAAGCAGCTTAGATGCAAACTGTTTGAGTGTGTTGTAGTGGTGGGTTGAAAGTGCAGGTATGCTAAGGGTGGTGAGAGCTTCCTCGTACCCTGGATATGTGCCTCCCAGGATGATCCTGCATGCCCTCCTCTGAACTCTCTCCAGTTGACGTTGTTGTGTTAGGGTTAGAGAGGAGGACCAGGCGGGAGAGGCGTAGGTGAGCTTAGGGAGTATGAAGGTGTTATATATACTCTTCAGCTCATTCTCCGGCGCCCCCAGGGATCTCAACCGCCTTAGCATAAACAACTTGTAAGTGGCGGTCCTGACTGTGGTAGTTACATGTTTCTTCCAGTTCAGTTTGTTGTCCACAGTGATTCCGAGGAGTTTGGTGGACTCAACAAGCTGAAAGGGATGAGGACCAATTGTGACAGTGGGTGGAGGAAGGTCGGTAACGGAAGTGTTGATGTGCATGACCACTGTCTTGTCATGATTGATAGTCACATGATTGTCTGTGGTCCAGGCTTGAAGACGGTCGAGGATGTCTTGTAGGGGGTCATAGTTAGGGGAGGTGTTATCGACAGTAATGCCGACTGTCGAGTCGTCCACGTACTTCCAGTGGAATGGGGTGTCCTTTAGGGCATCATTAATCAAGATGAGGAACAATAGAGGCCCCATCTTTGTGCCCTGTGGGACTCCACATGTGATGTCTAGGAAGGTGGAGATGAAGCCTTGGTATCGCACTGCTTGTCGTCTGTCACTAAGGAAGTCGGTCAACCACGCAACCAGGGTAGGATGTAGCCCCAACTTTATGGCCTTGTTGATGATGATGGTGTGGTCAACAAGGTCAAATGCTTTCCTGAAGTCAATAAAGGCAAGGGCGAGGGAAGTCTTTCTCTTCTCAAGATTTGTGTAAATATAATCTAGGAAGCTAATAAGACAGTGAGTGGTGGAGGAGGTTTTTACGTTGCCAAACTGTTGGGGATCTATCAAGTGACGGATTTGTGAGTAAGCCCAGGTGAATACAAAGTCCTCACAGATTAGACTAGGGATGGGCGTAATGGCAATTGGTCTGAGTTCATTAAGAGAATGTGGGGAGGGGGTTTTGGGGATTGGAGTGACGTATGAAGTTTTCCAGTCTGCAGGGCATTTACTTTGCCTTAAGGAGGCATTAATTATCGAGCAAAGGGGGGTGGCAAATTCCACCGAAAATTCTTTGTATTCATGGGTAAAATTCATGGGTAGGTCTACTGGGGTTGTTGATCTTTTTTATTTGAAACTGGAAAGCTTTTTGGCCACTTCAAATTCTTGAACAGTTACTGGGGGGGAAGGGGATGGGAGGAAGGCAGGGAGGTTGGTGCGGTCTAGTTTGGGGAGGGTTTGGCAGATGGTAGAGAAGTGATTATTTATCAGTTCAGGTGCATCTACACGAGGGACATGGGAAACACAGGGGATCGAAGGAGTCCCACTACTTAAGCCACAAAGATTCTTAATTTTAGAGTACCACTGACTGATATTGGTTTGTTTTAAATGATGAATCTTTGTAGGGTAGTAGGACTTCTTCGCCCAACGGATTTCCCTTATCACACCTATCTAGGTGTCGATTTTTTCCTGGTGAGCGATAGCGAGCCAGCACTGTATGGAGAAATCCGGCTTCGCCGGAGACATGTTTCTATCGAAAAATGTAAAAATTTAGCTCGTTGTCAAATAAAATGGGGAATGTGCCCGAGTAAATAGATACCTAGATAGATGAATAGATAGATAGATAGATATATAGGTAGACGAAATAGATAGATAGATAGATAGATGAGGTAGATGAGATAGATAGATAGATATCCCTGTTGTTTACCCCGCCATCACCACCATTAACCAAACACAGACCAAAACACTAAATCCCGTATTATTGCCGGAAATGGGGCTTCAGCGGCCGGGAACACAGGCAATGTTTTTGATTATGTTAAGGGGGGGGGGGGGGGGGGGGTCACTGTTTTTTTTTTCTCTCTTTTTCTCTCTTTCTCTGGCTTGTATCCATTCGGCCCCATTCAGCCTACTGTTTTAAGACGTTTATCTCGATTTTTAGACATGTTTTGGATAGTAGGCTAAATTTGTACATATTTCGATAGAAAAATGTCTGAAGCCGGATTTCTTCATATATTGCTGGCTCGCTATCGCTCGCCAGGAAAAAATCGACACCTGGACGAGAATAAACTTTTTAAAGCAGTAGGCTGAATGGGGCCGAATGGATACAAGCCAAAGAGAGAGAGAGGGAGAGAAAGAGAAAACAAGCGAGGTGGGCTCCCTTACCCAAACACAGACCAAAACACTAAATACCGTATTATTGCCGGAAATGGGGCTTCAGCGGCCGGGAACACAGGCAATGGTTTTTATTTGTTTAAGGGGGGTGACCTGCTATTTTCATATTTCTATCCTTTTCTCTCTTTCCCTGGCTTGTATCCATTTGGCCCCATTCAGCCTACTGTTTTAACACGTTTATACCCATCCAGGTGTCGATTTTTTTCCTGGCGAGCGATAGCGAGCCAGCATTGTATGGAGAAATCCGGCTTTGCCGGAGAATTTTTTCTATCGAAAAATGTACAAATTTAGCTTGCTGCCAAAACAAAAAAATTGGGAATGTGCCTGAGTAAATATATATGTAGATAGATAGATAGATAGATAGATAGATAGATAGATAGATGGATGGATAAATAGATAGATAGATAGATAAATAGATAAATAGATAGATAGATAGATAAATAGATAGATAGATAGATAAATAGATAAATAGATAGATATAGATAAATAGATAGATAGATAGATAGCCAGGTGGATGGATGGATAGATAGATAGATAGATAGATAAATAGATAGATATAGATAAATAAATAAATAGATATATAGATATAGATAGATAGATAGATAGATAGATAGATAGATGTTTGTTTTTTTCATTTCGCTTTCCATAATGCAGTTGGGTCTGAGTTCATGATTAGATGGATATCCCAAATTCGAAAATTGATATTAATCGTGATCGTGTACTCAGCCTTTATTGACTGTGTTGGTGGTGTCATGGTTTAGGTGCTTATGTTCCGGGTGTGGTGTCCCGAGTTCGAATCCCGGGAGGACCATATGCTTGCATTAGTGTATTCAAGTGCATTGTGTCAGGTAATTATATATGGTTTGTGTAATTTTTTTTTTTTTAATTTATTTATTCCGGTCTCCACTTGAGGGATTTTTTTCTTGACCCCTTTCTCCCTCATGTTTAGCCCCATTGCTTTTGATATTATAAAACGTTTGCCCCATTAGTTTAGCGATTTTAAGAACTTTCACCCCATATTGATACCTTTCGTGCAATTCAGGTGTCGATTTTATCCTGGCGAGCGATAGCGAGCCTGTAATTTAAGAGGAACCGGCCTTCGGCCGGGAAATTTTTCTACCGAAAAATGTACAAATTTATCTTGAAAGGGACTCAAGGGGGTGTAATTTTAAGCTTGATGGAGGTCTAGGGAACAAACTAAATACCATCACTTAATATAACTGTTTTCTCCTATTAATTAAATCTGCGTCACATTATATCGTCAATTACATTATATATTTTACCCCTTAACCCTTTCAGTACCAGCGACGTGTTTTATATTTTGTTCTTGCTTTATTTAGACGATATTCTGCAGCTTAGGAAGGATCTGTGGTAGTTAAGGGGAGGTTTCCACTTGAAGGACTTTTTTTTCTTGACCCCTTTCTCCCTCATGTTTAGCCCCATCGCTTTTGAGATTTTAAGACGTTTGCCCCATTAGTTTGGTGATTTTAAGAATTTCCTCCCCATTCTGTCAATATTAAGACGTTTCGTGCCATTTAGGTATCGATTTTTATCCTGGCGAGCGATAGCGAGCCTGTAATTTAAGAGTAACCGGCCTTCGGCCGGGAAATTTTTCTACCGAAAAATTAACAAATTTATCTTGAAAGGGGGTCAAGGAGGTGCCATTTTAAGATTGCTGCAGGAGTAGGAAACAAACTAAAAACCTCCCCTTAATATTGTTGGTTGTGATAGTTTGAAGCCTATGTATTGCTAAAGGTCCTTCCTAAACTAAATAAAATCGTCTAATAGTTGCCAGAATATGATGAAAAGCACGTCCCTGGTACTGAAGGGGTTATCAATAAGCGGGTTAGTGATTTTTTTTTTTTTTTTTTTTTCCCAAGAGACAATACAAAGTTATTCTTATATTTAACTCAGGCTAAGAGAAGACAGATATTTTTGCTTGAAGAATGCACACATTTCCGGGTAATAAATACGTATTCATGCATTTTTTCGCACTACATATGATCAAGACTTTTTCTATTGCACTAGACATATCGAAAGCTTTCGATAGAGTCTGGCACAAATCTAATTTCTAAACTACCCTCCTTCGGTTTCTATCCCTCCATCTGTGCCTTTGTCTCTAATTTCATTTCCGGCCGTTCCATGGCTGCGGTTGTGGATGGCCATTGTTCACTTCCTCACCCTATAAACTCTGGTGTTCCTCAGGGCTCTGTCCTATCTCCTATTCTCTTTCTAATTTTTATAAATGATCTTAACTGTACCTTAATTCCCATCCATTCATACACAGACGACTCAACCTTACACTAACTACTCCATTAGTTTTTCAGAACGCCCCAGCCAGCAATCCCTTAACGACAAACGTAATGAAGCCATAGAACTCTTAAATTCTGATCTAAATACTATCTCCAATTGGGGCAGAGAAAACCTTGTTACCTTTAATGCTTCCAAAGCCCAATTTCTCCATCTATCTACCCGTCAGGATCTCCCAGCGGACTATCCCTTATTCTTCAACAATACAAAAATCAACCCTTCATCTTCTCTCAATATTCTTGGTGTCTCTTTTTCTTCTGCTCTCATTTGGAAGGACCATATTACCAGTCTTGCTAAGGCAGCCTCCCAGAAGCTGGGTTTGCTCAACCGCCTTAGGGTGTTCTTTTCCCCAACACAGCTTCTTGCTCTGTACAGGTGCACAGTGCGTCCTTGTATTGAGTATTGTTCACATGTGTGGGGAGGATCCTCTCACACCGCACTCCTAGACAAAGTTGAAAGGAAGGCCTTTCGTATCATTAACTCCCGTCCACTCACCAACTCTCTGCACTCTCTCTCTCCGCCGCAATGTTGCATCTCTCTCGCTATTCTATCGCTACTATAATAATCAGTGTTCCTCAGAGGTTTCCCAGTGCATACCACCTCCTTTACGTAGGGCACGTGGTACCCGTCTTGCAACTCAATCCCACCCCTACTCTGTGCAACTCTCTAACCCAAGAGTGAAACGTTTCTCTCAAACTTTCTTCTACTCAACAGCTGAGCTCTGGAACTCTCTCCCAGAATCAGTCTTTCCCTCTTCCTATGACTTAAATTGCTTCAAACTCCGTGTGTCCAGGCATATTTTGGCTCGATCGTCCCTTGATTTTGGCCCTGTCACTCTTTCAACTATGGGGAGGCACTCGCTATAGGCAATTCTGCCTTTTGCCTCCCTCAATCCAAAAAAAAAAAAAAAAAAAATCAAAAATCCAGGTTTAACTTCTCAGCAACTCGTGAAACTTTTGCAATATCGCCTCAATATCTTATGAAGCGTATGCAAATTCTTTTTTTGTTCTCTCTCCCTTTCTCTCTTTCCCTGGCTTGTATCCATTCGGCCCCATTCAACCAACTGTTTTAAGACGTTTATCCTCATCCAAGGGTCGATTTCTTTCTGACGAGCGATAGCGAGCCACCATCGTATGGAGAAATCCGGCTTCGCCGGACACATTTTTCTATCGAAAAATGTACAAATTTAGCTTGCTATCAAAACAAAAATATATATATGCTGGCTCGCTACCGTTCGCCAGGAAAATATTGACACCTGGATGGGGGTAAACGTCTTAAAACAGTAGGCTGAATGGGGGCCGACGAATGAAATACAAGGCCAAAAAAGAGAGAGGGAGAGAAAGAGAAAAAAAGCGAGGTGGTGGGCTCCCTTAAATTAATATTGCCTGTTAACGAGAGTCTTTTAAAACCTCGTCAAACCTTTGGCAGTTACGTCGCGGTTAGATGAGTATCTGATATTGACCACCATTTTGTTTATTTGATATTGACCACCATTTTGTTTATTTGATATTGACCACCATTTTGTTTATTTGATATTGACCACCATTTTGCTTATTTGATATTGACCACCATTTTGTTTATTTGATATTGACCACCATTTTGTTTATTTGATGTTGACCACCATTTTGTTTATCTGATATTGACCCACCATTTTGTTTATTTGATATTGACCACCATTTTGTTTATCTGATATTGACCACCATTTTGATTATTTGATATTGACCATTTTGTTTATTTGATATTGACCACCATTTTGTTTATCTGATATTGACCACCATTTTGTTTATTGCCAGGGTTAAAATTAAGGTGGGAGATTATCGACTTGAGGGATTTTTTTTCTGGACCCCTTTCTCCCTCATGTTTAGCCCCACTGCTTTTGAGATTTTAAGACAGTCGCCCCATTAGTTTGGCGATTTTAAGAACTTTCGACCCATTTCCGTCAATTTTAAGACCTTTCGTGCAATGTAGGTGTCGATTTTATCCTGGCGAGCGATAGCGAGCCTGTAATTTAAGAGGAACCGGCTTTCAGCCGGGACATTTTTCTACCGAAAAATGTACAAATTTATCTTGAAAGGGGCTCAAGGGGGTGTAATCTTAAGCTTGATGGATATCTAGAGACCAAACTAAAAACGTCCCCTTAAAGAGGTTAGAACAACTCTTAAAACAAATAAAAACATGGCTTACGAGTCACAACATACAGTATATTGCAAGAGTGTATGAGAGTAAGGTGGCAGGGCAGAGGCAGACCGAGAGTGAGGTGGAGGGATGGTGGTGAGAGGCACATTATGAGTGTAAGTGGTGTGTTGCGTGGGAGGAGTGTGCACGGTAAGGTGATAACGTAGGTGATGAAGTGAGGCCAACATTATTATCAAACTCAAGATTGAAGGATAAAATAGGGAATTGTGTTTTTGGTGTGTGTGTGTGTGTGTATGTGTGTGAAATAATAGTGATAATGAAAATAAATCATACAAATTATCATAATTATTGGTGTATGTGAGTGTGTGTGTGTGTGTGTGTGTGTGTAAAGTGTGAGTGTGTGTGTGCGTGCGCGTGCGTGTGTGTGTCTGTGAAATAATAGTAATAATAATGAAAATAAATAATACAAATTATCATAATTATTGGTGTATGTGTGTGTAAAGTGAGTGTGTGTGTGCGTGTGAGTGTGTGTGTGTGCGCGTGTGTGTATCCCCGCTAGCACTTCAACATAGGCAACATGTACCAATAATAAACGGTCCCCTCCCCCCCCCCCCTCCCCCCTTAAAGGCGAACATTGATGTAGTAGACGCCATGTTATTGCTAAATTTACAACCCCTATTCTCACCTCGTCTGACATCCATCACTACCCCCCCCTTCTCTCTCTCTCTCCCACTCTCACTCTCTCTCTCCCTCTCCCACTCTCTCTCTCTCTCCCACTCTCTCTCTCTCTCTCTCTCTCTCTCTCTCTCTCTCTCTCTCTCTCTCTTCTCCTCTCCTCTCTCTCTCTCTCTCTCTCTCTCTCTCTCTCTCTCTCCCACTG
The DNA here is from genome assembly GCA_032716605.1 of Paralithodes platypus. NCBI lineage: Eukaryota > Metazoa > Arthropoda > Malacostraca > Decapoda > Lithodidae > Paralithodes > Paralithodes platypus. The sequence continues at coordinate 56,012,204 of CM064566.1, read as the reverse complement.
TCTCTGTCACACTCTCTCTCCCACTCTCACTCTCTCTGTCACTCTCTCTCTCTTTCTTTCTCTATCTATCTAAATATCTATTTCTCTCTATTTTTGTCTTTCTTTCTCTATCTATCTATTTCTTTCTTTCTCTATTTCTCTATTTTTGTGTCTCACTCACTCTCTCACACTCTATCTATCTATCTATTTATCTCTCTCTCTCTCTCTCTATCCTCTCTCTCCCTCTCTCTCTCTCTCTATCTCTCTTCTCTCTCTCTCTCTCTCTCTCTCTCTCTCTCTCTCTCTCTCTCTCTCTCTCTCTCTCTCTCTCTCTCTCTCTCTCTCTCTCTCTCTCCATTGCACACCTAAGCTTCTCCTCATTAGACGCATCATTCAGAGATCATGCGCGTCTCTCAATCTTATCAATCTCTCCCCAGGCTTCCCATTAAGGGAGGATGGTTCACTTTTAGGGCGATTTTTGCATGTATTCATTATTTTTCTAGTTTCCTCCCTAGACCTATTTTTGCATGTATTCATTATTTTTCTAGTTTCCTCCCTAGACCTATTTTTGCATGTATTCATTATTTTTCTAGTTTCCTCCCTAGACCTATTTTTGCATGTATTCATTATTTTTCTAGTTCCCTCCCTAGACCTCCATCAAATACAAAAAAACAAAAAACATCCATTTGATCCCCCTTCTAGATTAATTTGTACATTTTTCTTCTACCGAAAAATATCCTGGCCGAAGGTCGGTTCTTTCAACATTACAGGCTCACTATCGTTCGCCAGGGAAAAAATCGACACCTGAATAGCACGAAAGGTCTAAATATTGACGACGAAATGGGGCGAAAGGTGTTAAAATCACCAAACTAATGGGCCAACAATCTTAACATCTCAAAACTAATGGGGCTAAACATGAGGGAGAAGGGGGTCCAAAAAAGCAGCCCCCCCCCCCCCCCCCTTTCAGTAGCTGAAGGTTATCCAGCATGAACTGTAATTGAGACCCCCATCCTTTGGTAGTGTTCCTCATGCCCCCATTCATAACCACTGTTATCACACCCACGCCCACGCCCACACACAGGCTTGCACGCCCCTCTCTCTCGCTTCATTCATAATCGTATTTGCATTGCTGATTCCTTTAGCTATTAATTGAGACGTAGGGTACAGCTTTAATTGTATATACTGTATATACAGTATACTGTATATATATATATATATATATATATATATTATATATATATATATATAATATATATATATATATATATATATATAATATATATTATATATATTTATATATATATATATATATATATATATATATACTGTTTATATATATATAATATATATGGTATATATAGATATATTTATATATCTATGTATATATATATATATATATATATATTATAATATATATATAGATTATATATATATATATATAATATATAATATATGGTAATAATAGAATATATATATATATTATATTATACATATATATATATAGACTCTCTCTGTCTCCCTCTCTCTCTCTTCTCCTCTCTCTCTCTCTCCTCTCTCTGATTCTCTAGCTCCATCTCTCTCTCTCTCTCTCTCCTTCCTCTCATCTCTCTCTCTCAACCTATAGACATGATCTTCCCCATCAAATAAATAGCTCCCTTATGAGTCCAGAAAATATGGCTTACGACCCGTTTGATGGAGGCGACTATGAGGAACTTGGAGAGGGAGAAAATTACATGACAAATGTATGGAATAGAGACATGAATGGTCAAGCCAAAGAATAATAGACATGAATGGTCAATACATGGTCAATAATAGACATGAATGGTCAATACATGGTCAATAATAGACATGAATGGTCAAGCCAAAGAATAATAGACATGAATGGTCAATCCAATAATTATGGTCAATACATGGTCAATAATAGACATGAATGGTCAATCCAAAGAATAATAGACATGAATGGTCAATACATGGTCAATAATAGACATGAATGGTCAATCCAAAGAATAATAGACATGAATGGTCAATACATGGTCAATAATAGACATGAATGGTCAATCCAAAGAATAATAGACATGAATGGTCAATACATGGTCAATAATAGACATGAATGGTCAATCCAAAGAATAATAGACATGAATGGTCAATACATGGTCAATAATAGACATGAATGGTCAATACATGGTCAATAATAGACATGAATGGTCAATCCAAAGAATAATAGACATGAATGGTCAATACATGGTCAATAATAGACATGAATGGTCAATCCAAAGAATAATATACATGAATGGTCAATACATGGTCAATAATAGACATGAATGGTCAATCCAAAGAATAATAGACATGAATGGTCAATACATGGTCAATAATAGACATGAATGGTCAATCCAAAGAATAATAGACATGAATGGTCAATACATGGTCAATAATAGACATGAATGGTCAATCCAAAGAATAATAGACATGAATGGTCAATACATGGTCAATAATAGACATGAATGGTCAATCCAAAGAATAATAGACATGAATGGTCAATACATGGTCAATAATAGACATGAATGGTCAATCCAAAGAATAATAGACATGAATGGTCAATACTGGTCAATAATAGACATGAATGGTCAAGCCAAAGAATAATAGACATGAATGGTCAATACATGGTCAATAATAGACATGAATGGTCAATACATGGTCAATAATAGACATGAATGGTCAATACATGGTCAATAATAGACATGAATGGTCAATCCAAAGAATAATAGACATGAATGGTCAATACATGGTCAATAATAGACATGAATGGTCAATCCAAAGAATAATAGACATGAATGGTCAATACATGGTCAATAATAGACATGAATGGTCAATCCAAAGAATAATAGACATGAATGGTCAATACATGGTCAATAATAGACATGAATGGTCAATCCAAAGAATAATAGACATGAATGGTCAATACATGGTCAATAATAGACATGAATGGTCAATCCAAAGAATAGTTGAATGGTAACTATTCGGTTCCGTCGTCAAGAACTAGCAAGGATTGTCTGATTATGTTTGCTATGTGGTATAATAACTTATTTTGTCTATGTGGATGAGGGAGACAAAAGGCAAAACTGTCTGTAACGAGTGCCTCCCCCAGAGTTGAAAGAGTGCCAGGGCCAATATCAAAGAATGTTCGAGCGAAAATGTCTGGACACGCGGAGTTTGAAGCAATGATCTCGGAAACAGAATACACATCGTATTCTGAAGCCCAATTTCTCCATAAAATGCTGGCTCGCTATCGCTCGCCAGGAAAATATCGGACATGTGGATGGGGCTAAAGGCCTTCAAACAGAAGGCTGAATCGTGTCATAGTAGCCCAGAATAAAGGCAAAAAGACGTCGCCGGTACAGAAGGGGTTAAGGGGAGATCTCCACTTGAGGGATTTTTTTCTTGACCTTTTTCTCCCTCATGTTTAGCCCCATTGCTTTTGATATAAAACGTTTGCCCCATTAGTTTGGCGATTTTAAGAACTTTCACCCCATTTATGTCACTTTTAAGACCTTTCGTCCCATTTAGGTGTCGATTTTATCCTGGCGAGCGATAGCGAGCCTGTAATTTAAGAGGAACCGGCCTTCGGCCGGGACATTTTTCTACCGAAAAATGTACAAATTTATCTTGAAAGGGCCTCAAGGGGGTGTAATTTTAAGCTTGATGGAGGTCTAGGGAACAAACTAAATACCTCCCCTTAACCACTATAGAGGACAACCAAGTAATCCATTTATTTTCACTATTCACCCAATCCAACGCCCCGCTCCCCTACACAAGTGAAAAATAGATGTTTTGCCATTTTTCTTGATTCGCACAACAACCTGGATATACCGGTTTTTTTGGGGGTCCGGTCTGTCTGTCTGTAAATTCGTAGGCTATATAGCGCTGGGTGATATATGGTTTTGTTGTTGTTGTGTTGTCCACTCCATGGCGGGGAGCTGAGGATCAGTCTAGTAAGCTATGGGTATGGCAGAGATCGCTCAGTTCTCACTCTGATAGACCAGCCCATCACCACTTATATATATGGTTTTGTTGTACTCGTTTATATGACGTTGGCCATCTATCTATAAAGTCCTATTTACAATTTAGACACTTGTTACAGGTAGCTTTGTCCTTTGGCTCCTTCATTATAAATAACCCCCCCCCTCCCCCCCCCCCCCCTTCTTTAAGGGGAGATATCCACTTGAGGGGATTTTTTTCTGGACCCCTTTCTCCCTCATGTTTTTAGCCCCATTGCTTTTGATATTTTAAGACATTCGCACCCTAATTAAGAACTTTCGCCCCATTTCTGTCAATTTTAAGACCTTTCATGCACTTTAGGTGTCGATGTTTTCCTGGCGAGCGATAGCGAGCCTGTAATTTAAGAGGAATCGGCCTTTGGCCGGGACATTTTTCTACCGAAAAATGTACACATTTATCTTGAAAGGGGGCCCCTAGAGGGTGTAATTTTAAGCTTGATGGAAGTCTAGGGAACTAACTAAAAACCTCCCCTTAACATTAAACCATTTTTGCTCACAAGACTTCGGACCACATAGTGTTAACTATAATCCTGCATTATTTAATTTGACGGTGAATTACCATGTCTCTCTTGATTAATGGGAGGTTTTTAGTGTGTTTCCTAAACTTCCATCAAGCTTGAAATTACATCCCCTTGAGTCCCTTTCAAGATAAATTTGTACATTTTTCGGTAGAAAAATGTCCCGGCCGAAGGCCGGTTCCTCTTCAATTACAGGCTCGCTATCGCTCGCCAGGATAAAATCGACACCTGAATTGCACGAAAGGTCTTAATATGGGGTGAAAGTTCTTAAAATCGCTAAACTAATGGGGCAAACGTTTTAGAATATCAAAAGCAATGGGGCTAAACATGAGGGAGAAAGGGGTCAAGAAAAAATCCCTCAAGTGGAGACCTGCCCTTAATTGATTATTCACTTATCACGATTTTGTTTTGGCCGAAATAGGAATGTTTATATTTATCGCTCGGAGAGACACACGTAGTAGTTTCATCATATGTGTCCAATACTTATCGAGACACTGTATAGTGTCTATTCGCTGTAAGTAGGCGAGAGACATCATGACCTCTTATCCTCTGTAACTCAAAAAGGGCTGGAGCAAATGGGCTGTACATTGCCACATCTATTCTTTGACCTATACTCCTCCCAAATGGTAGAGATATTAGCTCGATTACTCTAGTCGTTTTCTAGTTAGAGAGGTTAGAGGTCATGATTTTTAGTTAGAGAGGTTAGAGGTCATGTTTTTTAGTTAGAGAGGTTAGAGGTCATGATTTTTAGTTAGAGAGGTTAGAGGTCATGATTTTTTAGTTAGAGAGGTTAGAAGTCATGATTTTTAGTTAGAGAGGTTAGAGGTCATGATTTTTAGTTAGAGAGGTTAGAGGTCATGATTTTTAGTTAGAGAGGTTAGAGGCCATGATTTTTAGTTAGGAGAGGTTAGAAGTCATGATTTTTAGTTAAGAGAGGTTAGAGGTCATGATTTTTAGTTAAGAGAGGTTAGAGGTCATGATTTTTAGTTAAGAGAGGTTAGAGGTCATGATTTTTAGTAGAGAGGTTAGAGGTCATGATTTTTAGTTAGGAGAGGTTAGAGGTCATGATTTTTTAGTTAGAGGTTAGAGGTCATGATTTTTTAGTTAGAGAGGTTAGAGGTCATGATTTTTAGTTAGAGAGGTTAGAGGTCATGATTTTTAGTTAAGAGAGGTTAGAGGTCATGATTTTTAGTTAGAGAGGTTAGAGGTCATGATATTTAGTTAGAGAGGTTAGAGGTCATAATTTTTAGTTAAGAGGTTAGAGGTCATGATTTTTTAGTTAGAGAGGTTAGAGGTCATGATTTTTAGTTAGAGAGGTTAGAGGTCATGATTTTTTAGTTAGAGAGGTTAGAGGTCATGATTTTTAGTTAAGAGGTTAGAGGTCATGATTTTTAGTTAAGAGAGGTTAGAGGTCATGATTTTTTAGTTAGAGAGGTTAGAGGTCATGATTTTTAGTTAGAGAGGTTAGAGGTCATGATTTTTAGTTAGAGAGGTTAGAGGTCATGATTTTTTAGTTAGAGAGGTTAGAGGTCATGATTTTTAGTTAGAGAGGTTAGAGGTCATGATTTTTAGTTAGAGAGGTTAGAGGTCATGATTTTTAGTTAGAGAGGTTAGAGGTCATGATTTTTAGTTAGAGAGGTTAGAGGTCATGATTTTTTAGTTAGAGAGGTTAGAGGTCATGATTTTTAGTTAGAGAGGTTAGAGGTCATGATTTTTAGTTAGAGAGGTTAGAGGTCATGATTTTTTAGTTAGAGAGGTTAGAGGTCATGATTTTTTAGTTAGAGAGGTTAGAGGTCATGATTTTTAGTTAGAGAGGTTAGAGGTCATGATTTTTAGTTAGAGAGGTTAGAGGTCATGATTTTTAGTTAGAGAGGTTAGAGGTCATGGTTTTTAGTTAGAGAGGTTAGAGGTCATGATTTTTTAGTTAGAGAGGTTAGAGGTCATGATTTTTAGTTAGAGAGGTTAGAGGTCATGATTTTTAGTTAGAGAGGTTAGAGGTCATGATTTTTAGTTAGAGCGGTTAGAGGTCATGATTTTTAGTTAGAGAGGTTAGAGGTCATGATTTTTAGTTAGAGAGGTTAGAGGTCATGATTTTTTAGTTAAGAGGTTAGAGGTCATGATTTTTAGTTAGAGAGGTTAGAGGTCATGATTTTTTAGTTAGAGAGGTTAGAGGTCATGATTGTTTAGTTAGAGAGGTTAGAGGTCATGATTTTTAGTTAAGAGAGGTTAGAGGTCATGATTTTTAGTTAGAGAGGTTAGAGGTCATGATTTTTAGTTAAGAGAGGTTAGAGGTCATGATTTTTAATTAGAGAGGTTAGAGGTCATGATTTTTAGTTAGAGAGGTTAGAGGTCATGATTTTTAGTTAGAGAGGTTAGAGGTCATGATTTTTAGTTAGAGAGGTTAGAGGTCATGATTTTTAGTTAAGAGAGGTTAGAGGTCATGATTTTTAGTTAGAGAGGTTAGAGGTCATGATTTTTAGTTAGAGAGGTTAGAGGTCATGATTTTTAGTTAAGAGAGGTTAGAGGTCATGATTTTTAGTTAGCGAGGTTAGAGGTCATGATTTTTAGTTAAGAGAGGTTAGAGGTCATGATTTTTAGTTAAGAGAGGTTAGAGGTCATGATTTTTAGTTAGAGAGGTTAGAAGCCATGATTTTTAGTTAAGAGAGGTTAGAGGTCATGATTTTTAGTTAAGAGGTTAGAGGTCATGATTTTTAGTTAGAGAGGTTAGAGGTCATGATTTTTAGTTAGAGAGGTTAGAGGTCATGATTTTTAGTTAAGAGAGGTTAGAGGTCATGATTTTTAGTTAGAGAGGTTAGAGGTCATGATTTTTAGTTAGAGAGGTTAGAGGTCATGGTTTTTAGTTAAGCGAGGTTAGAGGTCATGATTTTTAGTTAAGAGAGGTTAGAGGTCATGATTTTTAGTTAAGAGAGGTTAGAGGTCATGATTTTTAGTTAGAGAGGTTAGAAGCCATGATTTTTAGTTAAGAGAGGTTAGAGGTCATGATTTTTAGTTAAGAGAGGTTAGAGGTCATGATTTTTAGTTAAGAGAGGTTAGAGGTCATGATTTTTAGTTAGAGAGGTTAGAAGCCATGATTTTTAGTTAAGAGAGGTTCGAGGTCATGATTTTTTAGTTAGAGAGGTTAGAGGTCATGATTTTTAGTTAAGAGAGGTTAGAGGTCATGATTTTTAGTTAGAGAGGTTAGAAGCCATGATTTTTAGTTAAGAGAGGTTAGAGGTCATGATTTTTAGTTAAGAGAGGTTAGAGGTCATGATTTTTAGTTAGAGAGGTTAGAGGTCATGATTTTTAGTTAGAGAGGTTAGAGGTCATGATTTTTCGCCTACTTACAGCGAATAGACTATAGTTGCCATGGGAATCAATTCATCTTCAGCAGCTGGTGGAATAAACCCGACGATAGGATAAACTTTTGACCTGTGTTCGTTGTGTTGTATATCCTAGATCATAATTATACCATAGCATAATAGAATATCCCCCACTTGTCACCTTGACCTAACCTGACCGAAGCGCACATTTTGTTTCGGTATATTTATCCCATTATGTACAATCGCGCTAATAAGTCATGTCTCGGCACCAAGTATGTTTTGATCAAATAATGGGTGTCGGCAATATCTAAGCTTCATTTCATAATATCTGGTGAAATATACAAACACGTTGCTACACCTACCCACCCTATTCAACACATGACAGACATAAATACAGGACAGAACAAGCCAAACGTAATGACAGCTGGTGGGACATGACTTATTAGCGCGACTGTACCGGTAACGTCTATTGTATTTGATTTCAGCTACGTTTAGACGATTTGACGAAGCTTAGGAAGGGTATATAGTACCGTAGCTAAAATGATGGATGGAGATCGTCTGTAGCCTTTTAAGGGGAGGTTTCTAGTGTGTTGCTTAGACCTCCATCAAGCTTAAAAATACATCCCCTAGACCCCCTTTCAAGATAAATTTGTACATTTTTCGGTAGAAAAATGTCCCGGCCGAAGGCCGATTCCTCTTAAGTTACAGGCTAGCTATCGCTCGCCAGGATTTTTTTTACATCTAAATGGCACGAAAAGTCTTAAAATTGACAGAAATGGGGCGAAAGTTATTAAAATCACCAAACTAATGGGGCAAACGTCTTAAAATCTCAAAAGCAATGGGGCTAAACACGAGGGAGAAAGGGGTCAAGGAAAAAAATCCCTCAAGTGGAGATCTCCCCTTAACCCGTACAGCCCCAGCGACGCGCCTGACGCGTCGGCGATGTATGTAACGCACAGCCCCAGAGACGCGCCTGGCGCGTCGCCCCAATTGCGCCGACCGTGACCTCAGGTGTAGCCACTCAAGAGGGCTCAGATTTGTATGGGAACTGTGTACGTATCCCACGCACCCGTGCCGATGGTTGAAAACTCTCAAAGTCCACGTGCGTGCGCGCGAGCACGCAATAACCTGGTTTTTTGGGATAATTGCCTTCAATTTTTTACTCATATAAAATCCGTTTTCGGGGGCTCTGTAGGACCATTTTTTAAGCTTTTTGAGCGGTTTTTCGTGGTTTTTCCTTCATTCCTAACCCATTCGCTATTGTTTCTGGAATAAAACCATTTTTGGAAAACCGGCCGGGTTCTGGTGCGCAAACATTACAAAACTAGCCGGGGCTCCACGGGTTAAAGGTATTGCTAGACGTCCTTCCTAAGCTGACTACAATCGTCTAAATATATAGCTAGACTAATACAAGAGACGTCGCTGTAGCCTTTTATTAATTGTTAAGACATCCTTCCTAAACTGAATAATATGGACTGAATATATATAGCTAGATAATATAATAATAACCGTAATCACGGCGCTGGTACCGAAGGGGTTATACCCACTATTTTGATTCGAGGTCCTTTTGTTATTGAAGATTTGGCTCGTTTGGGCAATGTATCTGTTTTTCCGAGTGTGTGTCCATAGGCTAACAACAGCAACAATAACGCTAACAACAACAACAACAACAACAACGCTAACAACAACAACAACAACAACAACAACGCTAACAACAGCAACAACAACAACAACAACAACGCTAACAACAGCAACAACAACAACGCCAACAACAACGCCAACAACAACACTAACAACAACAACAACAACGCCAACAACAACAACAACAACAACAACAGCAACGCCAACAACAACACTAACAACAACAACAACAACGCCAACAACAACACTAACAACAACAACAACAACGCCAACAACAACAACAACAACAACAACAACAACACTAACAACAACAACAACGCCAACAACAACAACAGCAGCAACGCCTTCCCAGATTTCCTTCCAACTAAGAAATGCCGATCCAGAGCTCATTGCCGCTAAATGTGTACATTTTTCGAAAGCATAATGCCTCGCTATCGATTGTACAGACAAAATTCGACACCTCAATGGGGTGAAGCGTCTGATTATCGCCAAACAAATGGCTTGAAACGTCTTAAAATCTCTTGACAAATGGAACGATGCTGAAAAAAAAGGCTTCCTGTATTTCTTAGTGGGAGTAAATTGACGGGCGATGGCATCACTACATCTCTACGCATTCCAATACAAACATAAATAATAATAATAATAATAATAATAATAATAATAATAATAATAAAATAATAATGGAGAATATCCACATCAAGTCGTTAAAGCAAATGCCATTGGTGCTGAAACCAATACCATGTTATTTCTGTTCAACATGTGAGCGTCATGAGAAACAGTCTTTCGGGATTCATATTGTGACATTATATTATCACACACACATACACACACACACACACACACACACACACACACATATACACACACACACACACACACACACACACACACACACACACACACACACACACATACACTCAGGCACACACCCACAAACACGCATACCCACACACCCACGGGCAAAACCAGTTTACATAACCAAACAACTGCCAGCAGCCCCTGCTCTGTATCATCCTACTATCTCTATCCTAGTTTCAAAGCCAAAGGCGGATGTTGTCCATAAAAGTATGTGCACAACATAAAACTCACTTGCTCTCGTGTTCCCGATTTCGACTCCTCTGAATTCTCAACTTTATGGCTCAAACTATCCTATCATTCTCAACTTTATTTCGACTCCTCTGAATTCTCAACTTTATTTCGACTCCTCTGAATTCTCAACTTTATGGCTCGAACTATCCTGTCAGTCTCATACTACATATTTCTGTGCTGTCTATCTTTCCCCTAACTATACCGAGTTTCCCAAATTCTTCGACTATCTAAACTCTATAAACAGTGGAACACATTCTATCCATTTCTCCTTTCTCAGAAATCTCCATCTTAGGAGATTTCAACGTTCACCACCGCCAATGGCTCTCCTCTCACACTACTGACCCACCTGGTGAACAAGCCTACGTCTTTTCTATCATAAATGACCTAGAGCAGTTAGTCCAACAGCCCACCCGTATCCCGGATCGCTTCGGAGATTGGCCCAATATTCTTGACTTGTTTCTAACTTCTAACCCTTCATTTTATACTGTCGATTTGTTCTCTCCTTTGGGCTCCTCCGACCATAAACTTATCTGTGTCACCTGTCCTATCTCTCCGGTCCGGTGTGGCACTTTGGCGCTGCCGAGTGGGAGGCTCTCCGGCAGTACTTCTTTGATTTCCCCCGGAATGACTTGCTTCCGTGGCCGGGGACCCTCGGAGAGTGCTGAACGCATTACCGAGGTAATCCTCTCGGGCTTGGAAGCATACATTGCATTTTCTTTCTCTGTCTAATGCAAAACAAATCTTGGTTTACTCACGCTTATTCTACTGATGTCCTCTCACACCGCACTGTTCACATGAGTGGGGAGGATCCTCTCACACCGCACTGTTTACATGTGTGGGGAGGATCCTCTCACACCGCACTCCAAGACACAGTAGAAAGGAAAGCCTTTCGTATCATTAAGGGGAGGTTTTTAGTGCGTTTCCTAGACCTCCATCAAGCTTGAAATTACACTCCCTTGACCCCCTTTCAAGATAAATTTGTAAATTTTTCGGTAGAAAAATGTCCCGGCCACAGGCCGATTCCTCTTAAATTACAGGCTCGCTATCGCTCGCCAGGAAAAAATTGACACCTAAATGGCACTAAAGGTCTTAAAAGTGACATAAATGGGGTGAAAGTTCTTTAAATCGCCAAACTAATGGGGCGAACGTCTTAAAATCTCAAAAGCAATGGGGCTAAACATGAGGGAGAAAGGGGTAAAGACAAAAATCCCTCAAGTGGAAATCTCCCCTTAACTCCCGTCCACTCACCAACTCTCTGCAATATCTCTCTCTTCACCGCAATGTTGCATCTCTCTCGCTATTCTATCGCTACTAAAATAATTAAGTGATCCTCAGAGCTTTCCCAGTGTATACCACCTCCTCTACGTAGGGTACGTAGTACCCGTCTTGCAAGACAATCCCACCCCAACTCTGTGCAACTCTCCAACCCAAGAGTGAAACGCTATTCTCAGTCTTTCTTCTATTCAACTGCTGAGCTCTGGAGCTCTCTACCAGAATCAGTCTTTCCCTCTTCCTATGACTTAAATTGCTTCAAACTCTGTGTTTCCAGGCATTTTGGCTCGAACTTCCCTTGATTTTGGCCCTGTCACTCTTTCAACTCTAGGGGAGGCACTCGCTACAGGCAATTCTGCCTTTTGTCTCCCTCGCTCACATAGAAAAAAATAAATAAATATATAATTATATATGTATATACTGTATATATATATATATGTGTGGCGGAGTGGTCTTGCCACTGGCCTGGTAATCCAAAGGTCCCGGGTTCAAATCCCGATGTATCAATGGGAAAATATTATTGGGATGGAATTTGTGCTGTACCTGGTATCAGTGCATTACCACAAGCCCACCGAAACGTCAATAAAATACCCTCATTGTTCCCTGATTAAATAGCACTGTATGAATATTCCCATATTCAAAATATGCTATAGGGGTGCAATGCCTGGTGAGTTATCTGCTCAACAGGTGGCGTTGTGTGTGTGTAAGTGTGAAAGTCCGAGTGTAGGGGTTGAGACAGTGAAGCACGGGAACGAGGTGGCTTCAGAGATGGGGTCACTTCGGGCCATGAGTGAGCACCGTGCCTCATGTGAAGGCAAGATGGCAGGTGCTCGTTGTACTCATACGTGCTTCACATGTCTCACTCCCTAGACTGGAACAAGACCTCACGGGCTTCACTGCTCATTGTACAGCTGTGAATGTCCAGGCTCTCAGCCTATGCCCGAGAGGGAGTAAGTTGGAATATAGAAAAAAAAAAAAAAAAAAAAAAAAAAAAAAAAAAAAAAATATATATATATATATATATATATATATATATATATATATATATATATATATATATATACAACATTTTGACCCACAAGAGGTCGGATCAGGTAGCGTTAACCGAAAAACCCCTTTGGTAATATAACCAGGCATGTGTGGTTGAATTAGCTCGTACCAGCTAATCCAGCCAATGCCCTCATGGTGTGTAATTGTAATTGATTCCTATTAAGGGTAGATGGGTCGTTTTTCTGGACCCCTTCTCCTTCGTGTTTAGCCCCATTGTTTTTTTATTTGAAGTCGTTCGGCCCATTAGTTTGGCGATTTTAAGACCTTTCGCCCCATTTGTTATCAATATTAAGACCTTTGGTGACATTTAGGCGTGTTTTTTTTTTCCTGGCGAGCGATAGCGAGCCTGTAATTTTAGAAGGGATCGGCCTTCGGCCGAAATTTTTCTACCGAAAAATGTACACATTTATCTTGAAAGGGGGTCTAGGGATTTTTTTTTTCTCCAAAGCTTGATGAATGTCTATCGAGGAAACTAAAGCATAAATGAATTATATATATATATAAATAGACTCCAAAATGGCCACTGTCCCCTTAATTAGCTCATACCAGCCACTGGAGTCAATACCCTGATGGCGGGTAATTGTAATGGAGTCCAGTTAAGGGGAGATTTCCACTTGAGGGACTTTTTTCTTGACTCCTTTCTCCCTCATGTCTAGCCCCATTGCTTTAGAGATTTTAAGACGTTCGCCCCACTAGTTTTGCGATTTTTAGAACTTTCGCCCTATTTATGGCACTTTTAAGACCTTTCGTGCCATTTAGGTGTCGATTTTATTCTGGCGAGCGATAGCGAGCCTGTAATTTAAGAGTAACCGGCCTTTGGCCGGGACATTTTTCTACCGAAAAATGTACAAATTTATCTTGAAAGGGGGTCAAGGGGGTGAAATTTTAAGATTGCTGGAGGAGTAGGAAACAAACTAGAAACCTCCCCTTAAGGCAAAGTGTCCTAAAACTCGTAGGATAATTATTTGTTTGTGTCCAATATTATCCCACGAAACCAAATACCCACAATGGTCTTCATTTAATTTACTGAGCTTTAATATTACACCTTAAGGGCAGATATCCACTTGAGGGACTTTTTTCTTGACCCCTTTCTCCCTCATGTCTAGCCCCATTGTTTTTGATATGTTAAGACGTTTGCCCCATTATTTTGACGACTTTAAGAACTTTCAACCCATTTCTGTCAATTTTAAGACCTTTCGTGCCATTTATGTGTCGATTTTATCCTGGCGAGCGATAGCGAGCCTGTAATTTAAGAGGAACCGGCTTTCGGCCGGGAAATTTTTCTACCGAAAAATGAACAAATTTATCTTGAAAGGGGCTCAAGGGGGTGTAATCTTAAGGTTGAAGGATATCTAGGGACCAAACTAAAAACCTCCCCTTAAGGGGAGGATGACCGTTTTTCTGGACCCCCTTCTCCCTCCTAATGTTTAGCCCCACTAGTTTGGAGATTATAAGACGTTCGGCCCATTTGTTTGGCGATTTTAACACCTTGCGCCCCATTTCGTTGTCAATTATAAGACCTTTCGTGCCATTTAGGTGTCGATTATTTCCTGGCGAGCGATAGCGAGCCTGCAATTTTAAGAGGAACCGGTTCGGCCGGGGCATTTTTCTACCGAAAAATGTACAAATTTATCTTGAAGGGGGGTCTAGGGGGTGTTTTTCTAAGCTTGATGGAGGTCTAGGGGGTGTTTTTCTAAGCTTGATGGAGGTCTAGGGGGTTTTTTTTCTAAGCTTGATGGAGGTCTAGGGGGTGTTTTTCTAAGCTTGATGGAGGTCTAGGGGGTGTTTTTCTAAGCTTGATGGAGGTCTAGGGGTTGTTTTTCTAAGCTTGATGGAGGTCTAGGGGGTGTTTTTCTAAGCTTGATGGAGGTCTAGGGGGTGTTTTTCTAAGCTTGATGGAGGTCTAGGGGGTGTTTTTCTAAGCTTGATGGAGGTCTAGGGGGTGTTTTTCTAAGCTTGATGGAGGTCTAGGGGGGGTTTTTCTAAGCTTGATGGAGGTCTAGGGGGTGTTTTTCTAAGCTTGATGGAGGTCTAGGGGGTGTTTTTCTAAGCTTGATGGAGGTCTAGGGAGGAAACTAAGACAAAAACATATGAATAAATGAATTAATAGACCAAACAAACGGCCAGTCTCCTCTTAATGGGGATGTTAACCCCTTCTGTTCCAGCGACGTATGTGTAGACGATGTTGGACAGCTTAAGAAGGATCCGGAGTAGTATGAGAGTTAAGGGGAGTTTTTTTTTACACCCCCTTGAGCCCCTTCCAAGATAAATTTGTACATTTTTCGGTAGAAAAATGTCCCGGCTTGAAAGCCGGTTCCTCTTAAATTACAGGCTCGCTATCGCTCGCCAGGATAATATCGACACCTAAATGGCACGAAAGGTCTTAAAATTGACAGAAATGGGTTGAAAGTTCTTAAAATCGCCAAAATAATGGGGCAAACGTCTTAAAATCTCAAAAGCAATGGGGCTAAGCAGGAGGAGGGAGAAGGAAGTTCGAAAAAAAAAATTCAAGTGGAATTCTTCCCTTAAGTTGAGATCATCTTTATATCAAATAATGCCACTTGATTAAAAACATCCTATACCACCACTAGCCCCTTAAGGGGAGATTCCCACTTGAGGGACTTTTTTCTGGACCCCTTTCTCTCTCATGTTTAGCCCCATTGCTTTTTAGATTTTAAGACGCTCGCCCCCTTTAGTTTGGCGATTTTAAAGAACTTTCGCCCCATTTCTGTCAATTTTAAGAACTTTCGTGCCATTTAGGTGTCGATTTTTTCCTGGCGAGCGATAGCGAGCCTGTAATTTGAGAGGAAACGGCCTTCGGCCGGGACATTTTTCTACCGAAAAATGTACAAATTTATCTTGAAAGGGGGTCAAGGGGGTGTAATTTTAAGCTTGATGGAGTTCTAGGGAAAAAACTAAATACCTCCCCTTAACGGAATGTATAACAGTAGTTGTGATATTTATAAAGCCCAGGCTACCATAAGTGTGGAGAGGCGCAGAGGGGGGGGGGGGGGGATTGAACGATAAGGGTTATTTAGAACGTTATATGGGGCACTAGAGAGCTCGGGAACGGTGAACGGCGGGAAAAGCCACTATAGATAAAAGTAATGGATTGAAAAAAAAAAAAAAAAAAAAAAATATATATATATATATATATATATATCGGGCAACTGGATTGTCAGCAAGGCCACGGAAATTAGACGAGAGATCACGGACATATTGGCAAGTGTGATAGCCCTCTTACCTGCCTAACACTCTTTCACCATCTCTCTCCCTCTTTCTTTCAATCACATCACCAGCATCTCTCTCTCTCTCTCTCTCTCTCTCTCACACTGCTTTTTTTTCTTTTTCTTGTACTTTTGTTTCTCTCTCTCTCTCTCTCTCTCTCTCTCTCTCTCTCTCTCTCTCTCTCTCTCTCTCTCTCTCTCATCTCTCTCTCTCTCCACTCTTTTTCTTTTTCTTGTACTTTTGTTTCTCTCTCTCTCTCTCTCTCTCTCTCTCTCTCTCTCTCTCTCTCTCTCTCTCTCTCTCTCTCTCTCTCTCCTCTCTCTCTCTTTTTATTTTTTTTTTGTTTTCTCTCTCTCTCTCTCTCTCTCTCTCTCTCTCTCTCTCTCTCTCTCTCTCTCTTTCAGAAAACTCTCAGTATATCCACCCGTCATTAGGGAGAGTAGTTGGCACCTGTCTTTCTTTTAAGGGGACATGGGTCGTTTTTCTGGCCCCCCCTCTCCCCCCCCGCCCCTAGTTTTTCTCTGTTTAGCATTTAGACGTTTTGCGTTTTCCATCCTTACCTTTTCACTCATTTCTTCCTTTGTCAATATTAGGACCTTTCGTGCCATTTAGGCGTCGATTTTGTTTTCTGGCGAGCGATAGCGAGCCTATAATTTTAAGAGGCAACGAAAAATGTACAACATGGTCTTGGGGATGTTTTTTCAAGCTTGATGGAGGTCTAGCGAGGAAACTAAACATTTAAGAATAGGCCTACATGAATAAATAGAAAAAAAAACTAAAAAAAAAATCACTAACCCTTATGTGTCATCCTCTACTAAAAGGGTTAAGCCCTCCCCCAAAACTGTCTCCACCACATTATTCTCAGCCACTCGGAGGACACTTTGCTGACACATATATCGCTTGATAAACGTGTACATTAGAGCGTGTGCAAAACTGATTAGAGGGATGACCGTATTTATTGGCTTATTTGTATATTTTTTGTTTATTTTTTTCCCCTCCATAGCCTAGACCTCCATCAAGTTTAAAAAAAAAAAAAAAAAATCCTCTATAGACTTTCATCAAGCTTTATAAACCCACCCCTCAAGACCCTCCTTCAAGATTTATTTGTACATTTTTCGGTAGAAAAATGTGCCAGCCGAAGGCTGTTTCCTCTCAAATTACAGGCTCGCTATCGCTCGCCAGGAAAAAATCGACACCTAAATGGCACGAAAGTTCTTAAAATTGACAGAAATGACATTTTTCACTCGGTTCCTCTTAAACTACAGGCTCGCTATCGCTCACCAGGATAAAAATCGACATCTAAATGATACGAAAAGTCTTATTATTGACACAAACATGGGGCGAAAGGTATCGAAATCGCCAAACTAATCCGCCGAACATCTTAAAATCTGAAAACTAATGGGGCTAAACATGAGGAAGAAGGCATTATTCTCAGCCTCTTGGACCCTTGCGTAACATCGCCTCATAAGCGTAGCGAGCGTATAATGCGTATAAGCGTAGCGAGCGTATAATGCGTATAATGCGTATAAGCGTAGCGAGCGTATAATGCGAAACTGATGATGATAATAACATTGTTGAACGTTTTTGGGAACCTTCAGCGCAACATCAAACTTCCGTTAACCCTTTCACGCACATATGACGCAGAGGTTGCCAGATTAGCAATAAGAAATAGAGTTCTCTCACTCTTATAATTACCTCTCCAAAATTAGCTTTCTGCCCACAGCTAACTCAAAGACAACTGCAGAGGTTGAAGTGACTAAACTAAAGGTTTCTAAATACCCCTGATGGTAACAAAGGCTTTAAAGTATCCCCAATAGGCTCAACACAGCTAACTCAAAGACAACTGCAGAGGTTGAAGTAACTAAACTAAAGGTTTCTAAATACCCCTGATGGTAACATAGGCTTTAAAGTATCCCCAATAGGCTCAAAACAGCTAACTCAAAGACAACTGCAGAGGTTGAAGTAACTAAACTAAATGTTTCTAAATACCCCTGATGGTAACAAAGGCTTTAAAGTATCCCCAATAGGCTCAACACAGCTAACTCAAAGACAACTGCAGAGGTTGAAGTAACTAAACTAAAGGTTTCTAAATACCCCTGATGGTAACAAAGGCTTTAAAGTATCCCCAATAGGCTTAACACAGCTAACTCAAAGACAACTGCAGAGGTTGAAGTAACTAAACTAAAGGTTTCTAAATACCCCTGATGGTAACAAAGGCTTTAAAGTATCCCTAATAGGCTCAAAATCGTGTCATATGTCGGAGAGGGTTAATGCGATCGGCGACGTAGTTTTCATTGTTTTTTTGTCTAGTTATATTTTTAGAGGGTTTGGTGTCGTTTAATAGACTCAGTGGTCTGGTTAAGGGGAGGTTTCCACTTCAGGGATTTTTTTATTGACCCCCTTTCTCCCTCATGTCTAGCCCCATTGCTTTTTGACATTTTAAGACGTTCGCCCCATTAGTTTGGCGATTTTTTAGAATTTCCGCCCCATTCTGTCAATTTTAAGACCTTTCGTGCCATTTAGGTGTCGATTTTATCCTGGCGAGCGATAGCGAGCCTGTAATTTAAGAGTAATCGGCCTTCGGCCGGGACATTTTTCTACCGAAAAATGTACAAATTTATCTTGAAAGGGGGTCAAGAGGGGTGAAATTTTAAGATTGCTGGAGGAGTAGGAAACAAACTAGAAACCTCCCCTTAACCAAACTAGAAACCTCCCCTTAACCAAACGTTTAATAATAATGTGTAGTTAAGGGGAGGTTTTTAGTTTGGTCTCTAGATATCCATCAAGCTTAAGATTACACCCCCTTGAGCTCATTTCAAGATAAATGTGTACATTTTTCGGTAGAAAAATGTCCCGGCTGAAAGCCGGTTCCTCTTAAATTACAGGCTCGCTATCGCTCGCCAGGATAAAATCGACACCTAAATGGCACGAAAGGTCTTACAATTGACAGGAATGGGTCGAAAGTTCTTAAAATCGTCAAAGTAATGAGGCAATCGTCTTAGAATTAGAAAAAGCAATGGGGCTAAACATGAGGGAGAAAGGAGTCAAGAAATATATCCGCTAGTGGAAATCTCCCCATAAGAAGTATCTATGGTAGTCAAAAGGGTTAAGTGAGAGGGTTCGAAGCCTGTGCATTGCTGGAGGCCCTTTTGAAACTGAATAAAATCGTCTAATAGTAGCCAAAATAAAGTTAAGGGGAGGTATTTAGTTTGTTCCCTAGACCTCCATCAAGCTTAAAATTACACCCCCTTGAGTCCCTTTCAAGATATATTTGTACATTTTTCGGTAGAAAAATGTCCAGGCCGGTTGCTCTTAAATTACAGGCTCGCTATCGCTCGCCAGGATAACATTGACACCTGAATGGCACGAAAGGTCTTAATATGGGGTAAAAGTTCTTAAAATCGCTAAACTAATGGGGCAAACGTTTTATAATATCAAAAGCAATGGGGCTAAACATGAGGGAGAAAGGGGTCAAGAAAAAAATCCCTCAAGTGGAGATTTCCCCTTAAAAGGACGTCGTCGGTACAGAAGGGGTTAAATTACTTTGCGATCGGGTGGAAATTGTGTTACTTATTTCTCCGCCTGCCTTTATCGGGGGTAATATATAAGATACTATAATATATATAAGATACTACACAATATATGAGATACTACTATATATTCTATTGTTGAGTTTATACATGAATAGATAGTTTCTTACTCACGAACTATGCTTTACGTCAATTCGACCACTAGAGAGGAGAACCGTGCTCTTGCTTCGAAGGACGGGAGGTAACTGAAGGTTGGAGATGGAGGCTCCTGGTGGTAGTGGTGGTGGTGGTGGTGAAGTGCGCAGACGTGGGGTGGACGTTGTGGTGCTGGTGTGAATTTGGGTGACCGGTCAACTCAACCAGTAGACCATTTCAACCAGTAGCTGTCAACCAGTACCAAATCAACCAATACGGTTAGGGTAGGTTAGGTTAGGTTAGTATTATATTTTGGCACTGGTTTGGTTGGTCTGGGTTAATTTGGCACTGGTTGAGAGCTACTGGTTGAAATGGTCTACTGGTTGAGATGACATGGAATCGTGAACTTGTAGTAAGAGAGGACAGGGGTTTATATTTGTGGATGCCATTTTGGTGACATACATAATTAATTTAAATCCAGTTCAATGGTTTTATGATGTCACTGTGGAGGGTATGGTTGACGGTGATTTGATTGATATCATTTATATTCTATGGATTTATGTAATTAACCCTCTCAGACATATGACGCGACTTCATAATAACCATTGGAGTATTTGAGGACGGAATTTCACTTTAGTCTGGCCGTCATTAGTCGATTGTACGCACCTTTGGAAGAATCTCTAATAAGTACAGGTAAGAGGTCAAAAGCAACTCAATTTACGCTCCCGACTCTCACAGATTCGTTGCCAGCTGAATAGAAGTAACTCAATTTACGCTCCCGACTCTCTCAGATTCGTTGCAAGCTAAATAAAAGCAACTCAATTTACGCTCCCGACTCTCACAGATTCGTTGCCAGCTGAATAAAAGTAACTCAATTTACGCACCTGACTCTCACAGATTCATTGCCAGCTGAATAAAAGTAACTCAATTTACGCACCTGACTCACAGATTCGTTGCAAGCTGAATAAAAGTAACTCAATTTACGCACCTGACTCTCACAGATTCGTTGCAAGCTGAATAAAAGTAACTCAATTTACGCACCCGACTCTCACAGATTCGTTGCAAGCTGAATAAAAGTAACTCAATTTACGCACCCGACTCTCACAGATTCGTTGCAAGCTGAATAAAAGTAACTCAATTTACGCACCCGACTCTCACAGATTCGTTGCAAGCTGAATAAAAGTAACTCAATTTACGCACCTGACTCTCACAGATTCGTTGCAAGCTGAATAAAAGTAACTCAATTTACGCACCCGACTCTCACAGATTCGTTGCAAGCTGAATAAAAGTAACTCAATTTACGCACACGACTCTCACAGATTCGTTGCAAGCTGAATAAAAGTAACTCAATTTACGCACCCGACTCTCACAGATTCGTTGCAAGCTGAATAAAAGTAACTCAATTTACGCACCTGACTCTCACAGATTCGTTGCAAGCTAAATAAAAGCAACTCAATTTACGCACCTGACTCTCACAGATTCGTTGCCAGCTGAATAAAAGCAACTCAATTTACGCACCTGACTCTCACAGATTCGTTGCCAGCTGAATAAAAGCAACTCAATTTACGCACCTGACTCACAGATTCGTTGCCAGCTGAATAAAAGCAACTCAATTTACGCACCTGACTCTCACAGATTCGTTGCAAGCTAAATAAAAGCAACTCAATTTACGCACCTGACTCTCACAGATTCGTTGCAAGCTAAATAAAAGCAACTCAATTTACGCACCTGACTCACAGATTCGTTGCCAGCTGAATAAAAGCAACTCAATTTACGCACCTGACTCACACAGATTCGTTGCAAGCTAAATAAAAGCAACTCAATTTACGCACCTGACTCACACAGATTCGTTGCAAGCTGAATAAAAGCAACTCAATTTACGCACCTGACTCACAGATTCGTTGCAAGCTAAATAAAAGCAACTCAATTTACGCACCTGACTCACAGATTCGTTGCAAGCTAAATAAAAGCAACTCAATTTACGCACCTGACTCTCACAGATTCGTTGCAAGCTAAATAAAAGCAACTCAATTTACGCACCTGACTCACAGATTCGTTGCAAGCTGAATATAAGCAACTCAATTTACGCACCTGACTCACAGATTCGTTGCCAGCTGAATAAAAGCAACTCAATTTACGCACCTGACTCTCACAGATTCGTTGCCAGCTAAATAAAAGCAACTCAATTTACGCACCTGACTCACAGATTCGTTGCAAGCTAAATCAAAGCAACTCAATTTACGCACCTGACTCACACAGATTCGTTGCAAGCTAAATAAAAGCAACTCAATTTACGCACCTGACTCTCACAGATTCGTTGCCAGCTAAATAAAAGCAACTCAATTTACGCACCTGACTCACAGATTCGTTGCAAGCTAAATAAAAGCAACTCAATTTACGCACCTGACTCAGATTCGTTGCCAGCTGAATAAAAGCAACTCAATTTACGCACCTGACTCACAGATTCGTTGCAAGCTGAAAATCACGTCTATAATGATACCCGCAATAAACTGTAAACCGCGTCATAAGCCCCAAAGGGATAAATGCAAGAAAACGTGGTACCAATCGTCTACACCATGGGGCACCATATAAACTTGGTTTTTCCAGTCTTCCTCCTCCTCCCTCATGTTTAGCCCTATTAGTTATGAGATTTCGGGACATTCGCTCCATTAGTTTGGCGATTTTCAGACCTTTTACCCCATTTCTTTGCCAATATTAAGACCTTTCGTGCCATTTAGGTGTCGATTTTTTCCTGGCGAGCGACAGCGAGCCTGTATTTGAAGAGGAATCGGCCTTTGGCCGGGACATTTTTCTACCGAAAAATGTACACATTTACTGTATATCGAAGGGGGGTGGGGGGGTCGTGTGTGTGTGTTTTTTTTTAAAAGTTTGATGGAGGTTTAGCGAGCAAACTAAACCCCTTCCTTAAACCATTGAGCCGAACCAGTCAATTATGCTGCACAATACCGTCTGGGCTGCCTTAATAATTGCGAAGAGAGGCTATAATGACACACCTCTGCTTTACTCCCATTTGCGGAAATTGGCTGACCTCTGTTTACTATAGGGTCGTTAGTGCGGGTGGACAGGTTGTGTGTTAAGGGGGGTCACCGGTTTTTTGTTTTTGTTTTATCTTTCTCTCCTTTTCTCTCTTTTCCTGGCTTGTATCCCTTCGGCCCCATTCAGCCAACTGTTTTAAGACGTTTACCCCCATCCAGGTGTCGATATCTTCCTGGCGAGCGATAGCGAGTCAGCATTGTATGGAGAAATCCGGCATTTTTCTATCGAAAAATGTACAAATTTAGCTTTGCTGTCAAAAAAAAATATATATATATGCTGGCTCGCTACCGCTCGCCAGGAAAATATTGACACCTGGATGGGGTCTTAAAACAATAGGCTGAATGGGGCCGAATGGATACAACCCAGAGAAAGATAGAAAAGGAGAGCAAAATGTAGGTGACCCCCTTAAAACACACTTCAAAGGAGTAACAAAGTGGAATTGACCATCAAAGGAAATTCTCTCAAAGCCTTAAGCTGGAGTCACACGAGCCGTTTTTCGAGCAATTTTTACGGGCAATTATGGTCTGGCAGCTTCAAAAATTACACTTTATCATAATTCAGCCGCCTGACATACTCTACCTTCAGTCTAGTTACCGATACCAGTGCCATAAAGTCCCGAAATATAACGAGAAAAAAGTTGCTCATGGAAAATTGACTGAAAAATCGCACGTGTAACAGCGGCTTTAGAGTGCAAAGATCGGTTTACCAAAGGATAGTTTACCAAGCAATCTGTATACTGTATATAATCTGTATACTGTATATAATCTGTATACTGTATATAATCTGTATACTGTATATAATCTGTATACTGTATATAATCTGTATACTGTATATAATCTGTATACTGTATATAATCTGTATACTGTATATAATCTGTATACTGTATATAATCTGTATACTGTATATACTTTTATTTCATACATTTTATTTTAGTAAGCGTTGTTTCCACATGGCGATTTTGATTAGTTATTTTGTCTTTTTCCGAATTTTGGTTTGTTTAGTTTGCAAGTTTTACATTTTAATTGTAAAGTATATTCTGTATAATTATATATATATTTATTTATTTAATTATTATATTATATTTATTGTACATGGATGAGATACCAGCCCCGAATATCGTTGGTAGGGGCCCGTGGTGTAATATCGTTGGTAGGGCCCCGTGGTGTAATATCGTTGGTAGGGCCCCGTAATATCGTTGGTAGGGGCCCGTGGTGTAATATCGTTGGTAGGGCCCCGTGGTGTAATATCGTTGGTAGGGCCCCGTAATATCGTTGGTAGGGGCCCGTGGTGTAATATCGTTGGTAGGGCCCCGTGGTGTAATATCGTTGGTAGGGCCCCGTGGTGTAATATCGTTGGTAGGGCCCCGTGGTGTAATATCGTTGTTAGGGCCCCGTGGTGTAATATCGTTGGTAGGGCCCCGTAATATCGTTGGTAGGGGCCCGTGGTGTAATATCGTTGGTAGGGCCCCGTGGTGTAATATCGTTGGTAGGGCCCCGTGGTGTAATATCGTTGGTAGGGCCCCGTGGTGTAATATCGTTGGTAGGGGCCCGTGGTGTAATATCGTTGGTAGGGCCCCGTGGTGTAATATCGTTGGTAGGGCCCCGTGGTGTAATATCGTTGGTAGGGGCCCGTGGTGTAATATCGTTGGTAGGGCCCCGTGGTGTAATATCGTTGGTAGGGCCCCGTGGTGTAATATCGTTGGTAGGGCCCCGTGGTGTAATATCGTTGGTAGGGCCCCGTGGTGTAATATCGTTGGTAGGGCCCCGTGGTGTAATATCGTTGGTAGGGGCCCGTGGTGTAATATCGTTGGTAGGGCCCCGTGGTGTAATATCGTTGGTAGGGCCCCGTGGTGTAATATCGTTGGTAGGGCCCCGTGGTGTAATATCGTTGGTAGGGCCCCGTGGTGTAATATCGTTGGTAGGGCCCCGTAGTGTAATATCGTTGGTAGGGCCCCGTGGTGTAATATCGTTGGTAGGGCCCCGTGGTGTAATATCGTTGGTAGGGCCCCGTGGTGTAATATCGTTGGTAGGGGCCCATGGTGTAATATCGTTGGTAGGGCCCCATGGTGTAATATCGTTGGTAGGGCCCCGTGGTGTAATCTTGTTGGTAGGGCCCCGTGGTGTAATATCCTTGGTAGGGGCCCATGGTGTAATATCGTTGGTAGGGCCCCGTGGTGTAATATCGTTGGTAGGGCCCCGTGGTGTAATATCGTTGGTAGGGGCCCGTGGTGTAATATCGTTGGTAGGGGCCCGTGATGTAATATCGTTGGTAGGGCCCCGTGGTGTAATATCGTTGGTAGGGCCCCGTGGTGTAATATCGTTGGTAGGGCCCCGTGGTGTAATATCGTTGGTAGGGCCCCGTGGTGTAATATCGTTGGTAGGGGCCCGTGGTGTAATATCGTTGGTAGGGCCCCGTGGTGTAATATCGTTGGTAGGGCCCCGTGGTGTAATATCGTTGGTAGGGCCCCGTGGTGTAATATCGTTGGTAGGGCCCCGTGGTGTAATATCGTTGGTAGGGGCCCGTGGTGTAATATCGTTGGTAGGCCCCGTGGTGTAATATCGTTGGTAGGGCCCCGTGGTGTAATATCGTTGGTAGGGCCCCGTGGTGTAATATCGTTGTTAGGGGCCCGTGGTGTAATATCGTTGGTAGGGCCCCGTGGTGTAATATCGTTGGTAGGGCCCCGTGGTGTAATATCGTTGGTAGGGCCCCGTGGTGTAATATCGTTGGTAGGGCCCCGTGGTGTAATATCGTTGGTAGGGGCCCCGTGGTGTAATATCGTTGGTAGGGCCCCGTGGTGTAATATCGTTGGTAGGGCCCCGTGGTGTAATCGTTGGTAGGGCCCCGTGGTGTAATATCGTTGGTAGGGCCCCGTGGTGTAATATCGTTGATAGGGTTTGGTGTAATATCGTTGATAGGGTTTGGTGTAATATCGTTGATAGGGTTTGGTGTAATATCGTTGATAGGGTTTGGTGTAATATCGTTGATAGGGTTTGGTGTAATATCGTTGGTAGGGGCCCGTGGTGTAATATCGTTGGTAGGGGCCCGTGTGTAATATCGTTGGTAGGGGCCCGTGGTGTAATATCGTTGGTAGGGCCCCGTGGTGTAATATCGTTGGTAGGCCCCGTGGTGTAATATCGTTGGTAGGGCCCCGTGGTGTAATATCGTTGGTAGGGCCCCGTGGTGTAATATCGTTGGTAGGGCCCCGTGGTGTAAAATCGTTGGTAGGGCCCCGTGGTGTAATATCGTTGGTAGGGCCCTGTGGTGTAACATCGTTGGTAGGGCCCCGTGGTGTAATATCGTTGGTAGGGCCCCGTGGTGTAATATCGTTGGTAGGGCCCCGTGGTGTAATATCGTTGGTAGGGGCCCGTGGTGTAATATCGTTGGTAGGGCCCCGTGGTGTAATATCGTTGGTAGGGCCCCGTGGTGTAATATCGTTGGTAGGCCCCGTGGTGTAATATCGTTGGTAGGGCCCCGTGGTGTAATATCGTTGGTAGGGCCCCGTGGTGTAATATCGTTGGTAGGCCCCGTGGTGTAATATCGTTGGTAGGGCCCCGTGGTGTAATATCGTTGGTAGGGCCCCGTGGTGTAATATCGTTGGTAGGGCCCCGTGGTGTAATATCGTTGGTAGGGCCCCGTGGTGTAATATCGTTGGTAGGGCCCCGTGGTGTAATATCGTTGGTAGGGCCCCGTGGTGTAATATCGTTGGTAGGGCCCCGTGGTGTAATATCGTTGGTAGGGGCCCCGTGGTGTAATATCGTTGGTAGGGACCCCGTGGTGTAATATCGTTGGTAGGGCCCCGTGGTGTAATATCGTTGGTAGGGCCCCGTGGTGTAATATCGTTGGTAGGGCCCCGTGGTGTAATATCTTTGGTAGGGGCCCGTGGTGTAATATCGTTGGTAGGGCCCCGTGGTGTAATATCGTTGGTAGGGGCCCGTGGTGTAATATCGTTGGTAGGGCCCCGTGGTGTAATATCGTTGGTAGGGCCCCGTGGTTTAATATCGTTGGTAGGGGCCCGTGGTGTAATATCGTTGGTAGGGGCCCTTGGTGTAATATCGTTGGTAGGGGCCCGTGGTGTAATATCGTTGGTAGGGCCCCGTGGTGTAATATCGTTGGTAGGGCCCCGTGGTGTAATATCGTTGGTAGGGGCCCGTGGTGTAATATCGTTGGTAGGGGCCCGTGGTGTAATATCGTTGGTAGGGGCCCGTGGTGTAATATCGTTGGTAGGGGCCCGTGGTGTAATATCGTTGGTAGGGCCCCGTGGTGTAATATCGTTGGTAGGGCCCCGTGGTGTAATATCGTTGGTAGGGCCCCGTGGTGTAATATCGTTGGTAGGGGCCCGTGGTGTAATATCGTTGGTAGGGCCCCGTGGTGTAATATCGTTGGTAGGGCCCCGTGGTGTAATATCGTTGGTAGGGCCCCGTGGTGTAATATCGTTGGTAGGGCCCCGTGGTGTAATATCGTTGGTAGGGCCCCGTGGTGTAATATCGTTGGTAGGGCCCCGTGGTGTAATATCGTTGGTAGGGCCCCGTGGTGTAATATCGTTGGTAGGGCCCCGTGGTGTAATATCGTTGGTAGGGCCCCGTGGTGTAATATCGTTGGTAGGGCCCCGTGGTGTAATATCGTTGGTAGGGCCCGTGGTGTAATATCGTTGGTAGGGCCCCGTGGTGTAATATCGTTGGTAGGGCCCCGTGGTGTAATATCGTTGGTAGGGCCCCGTGGTGTAATATCGTTGGTAGGGGCCCGTGGTGTAATATCGTTGGTAGGGCCCCGTGGTGTAATATCGTTGGTAGGGCCCCGTGGTGTAATATCGTTGGTAGGGCCCCGTGGTGTAATATCTTTGGTAGGGGCTCGTGGTGTAATATCGTTGGTAGGGCCCCGTGGTGTAATATCGTTGGTAGGGGCCCGTGGTGTAATATCGTTGGTAGGGCCCCGTGGTGTAATATCGTTGGTAGGGCCCCGTGGTGTAATATCGTTGGTAGGGCCCCGTGGTGTAATATCGTTGGTAGGGCCCCGTGGTGTAATATCGTTGGTAGGGCCCCGTGGTGTAATATCGTTGGTAGGGCCCCGTGGTGTAATATCGTTGGTAGGGGCCCGTGGTGTAATATCGTTGGTAGGGCCCCGTGGTGTAATATCGTTGGTAGGGCCCCGTGGTGTAATATCGTTGGTAGGGCCCCGTGGTGTAATATCGTTGGTAGGGGCCCGTGGTGTAATATCGTTGGTAGGGGCCCGTGGTGTAATATCGTTGGTAGGGGCCCGTGGTGTAATATCGTTGGTAGGGGCCCGTGGTGTAATCTTTCTTGTCGTGGGTGGAACATTCGTTGATCGACTGGGTAGGTCCAGCAGTGAACAGAATACGCAGGCTATGGTATTTAACCCTTTCACGCATATGACGCGATTTTGAGCCGATTGGCGATACTTTAAAGCCTTTGTTACCATCAGGGGTATTTAGAAACCTTTAGTTTAGTTACTTCAACCTCTGCAGTTGTCTTTGAGTTAGCTGTGGGCAGAAAACTAATTTTGGAGAGGCAATTATAAGAGTGAGAGAACTTCTTTTTATTTTTATTGCTAATATGGCAACCTCTGCGTCATAAATGCGGGAAAGGGTTAAGGTAAGATGGGGCGTTTTTATGGACCCCCTTCTCCTTCCAAGTTTAGCCGCATTAGTTTTCAGATTTTGAGACGTTCGATCCATTAGTTTGGCGATTTAAATATCCTTAGCCCCATTTCGTTGTCAATTTTTAAGACCTATTGTGCCATTTAGGAGTCGATTTTCTCCTAGCGAGCGATAACGAGGATTTGTGCCGTTTGAGAAGGGTCTGTGGTAGTAAAAAGTGTTGGTTGAGATAGTTCGAAGCCTGTTAATTGCTGGAGGCCCTTTGGAAACTGAATAAAATCGGCTAATAGTGGCCATAATAAAGTTAAAAGGACGTCACCGGTACAGAAGGGGTTAATTTTATCAACGAATTTTCTATGAGGGGGAATACAGTCTACCAGGAGGAAATACAAAGGAATACAAAGGAATACAAAGGAATACAAAGGAATACAAGGAAAACAAAATAATACAAAGGAATACAAAGGAATACAAGGAATACAAAAGAATACAAAGGCAAACAAGGAATACAAAAGAATACAAGGAATACAAAGGCAAACAAGGAATACAAATGAATACAAGGAATACAAAGGCAAACAAGGAATACAAATGAATACAAGGAAGACAAAGGAATACAAATGAATACAAAGGAAGACAAAGGCATACAAGAAATACAAGGAATACAAAGGCATACAAGGACATACAAAGGAATACAAAGGCATACAAAGGAATACAAAGGCATACAAAGGAATACAAAGGCATACAAAGGAATACAAAAGAATACAAGGAATACAAAGGCAAACAAGGAATACAAATGAATACAAGGAACACAAAGGAATACAAATGAATACAAAGGAAGACAAAGGCATACAAGAAATACAAAGGAATACAAAGGCATACAAGGAATACAAAGGAATACAAGGAATACAAAGGCATACAAGGAATACAAAGGAATACAAGAAATACAAGAAATACAAAGGCATACAAGGAATACAAATGAAGACAAAGGAATACAAGAAATACAAAGGAATACAAAGGCATACAAGGAATACAAAGGAATACAAAGGCATACAAAGGCATACAAGGAATACAAAGGAATACAAAGGCATACAAAATAATACAAGGAAGACAAAGGAACACAAATCACGCCCCTCTGGTTGACACATACCAAGAGATGATGGAGAGGGCTCAATGGACAATGGTGGGTCAATATAGGAGCTTCCCAAATTGTGGTGAAATGATTTGGAAAAGTGGCTGTTGGCAGGGTTGAGAGAGAGAGAGAGAGAGAGAGAGAGAGAGAGAGAGAGAGAGAGAGAGAGAGTGAGAAGAGAGAGAGAGAGAGAGAGAGAGAGAGAGAGAGAGAGAGAGAGAGAGAGAGAGAGAGAGAGAGAGAGAGAGAGAGAGAGAGAGAGAGAGAGAGAGAGAGAGAGAGAGAGAGAGAGAGGTTCTTGTATAAACCCTTTTTTAAATTAGGTGTACTGTGTGTGTGCAAGTTTGCATTATGTGTGATTAAGGGGAGGTATTTAGTTTGTTCCCTAGACCTCCATCAAGCTTAAAATTACACCCCCTTGAGTCCCTTTCAAGATAAATTTGTACATTTTTCGGTAGAAAAATTTCCCGGCTTTCCTCTTAAATTACAGGGTCGCTATCGCTCGCCAGGATAAAATCGACACCTAAATGGCACAAATTGACAGAAATGGGGCGAAAGTTCTTAAAATCGCCAAAATAATGGGGCAAACGTCTTAAAATCTCCAAAGCAATGGGACTAAACATGAGGGAGAAAGGGGTCCAGAAAATAATCCCTCAAGTGGAGATCTCCCCTTAATTAAAGTCTGGTAATGTTATACTGTATGTGTAATAAGTCTACATTTGTCTATGGGCATCATTGTAATTATGTGTAATTGTATACATTTGTCTATGGGCATCATTGTAATTATGTGTAATTGTATACATTTGTCTATGGGCATCATTGTAATTATGTGTAATTGTATACATTGTCTATGGGCATCATTGTAATTATATGTAATTGTATACATTTGTCTATGGGCATCATTGTAATTATGTGTAATTGTATACAGTGTCTATGGGCATCATTGTAATTATGTGTAATTGTATACATTTGTCTATGGGCATCATTGTAATTATGTGTAATTGTGTAATTATAACCGTGTCATCACACTATATCTAACAACACCCCACTTCTCGCTTTGGATGTATGTTGACTCCAAAATTTAAAGTTTTAACTATGTCGTTTAATTAAGGGGAGATTTCCACTTGAGGGATTTTTTTCTTTACCCCTTTCTCCTTCATGTTTAGCCCCATTTGCTTTTGAGATTTTAAGACGTTCGCCCATTATTTTGGCGATTTTAAGAACTTTCACCCCATTTATGTAACTTTTAAGACCTTTCGTCCCATTTAGGTGTCGATTTTTTCCTGGCGAGCGATAGCGAGCCTGTAATTTAAGAGGAACCGGCCTTCGGCCGGGAAATTTTTCTACCGAAAAATGTACAAATTTATCTTGAAAGGGGGTCGTGGGGGTGTAATTTCAAGCTTGATGGAAGTCTAGGAAACACACTAAAAACCTCCCCTTAAATGCCGAATTCAAATGAACCTGTTCTGACTGTATAACCATCCTAGTGTGTCTTTATAAATTAACCTTCATATTATGGTTTATTTACAGGGACTTGACGGCATTTACATTGGTTTACACATTTGTCTTAATTCATTGCGTTTCTCTACTTTTCAACAGGTAATTCATGTATTTAAGGGGAGGTTTTTAGTTTCCTCCCTAGACTTCCATCAAGCTTAAAATTACTCTCCCTAGACCCCCTTTCAAGATAAATTTGTACATTTTTCGGTAGAAAAATGTCCCGGCCGAAGGCCGGTTCCCCTTAAATTACAGGCTCGCTATCGCTCGCCAGGAAAAAATCGACACCTAAATAGCGCGAATAGTCTTAAAATTGACAGAAATGGGGAGATGGTTCTTAAAATCGCCAAACTAATGGGGCAAGCGTCTTAAAATCTCAAAAGCAATGGGGCTAAACATGAGGGAGAAAGGGATCCAGAAAAAAATCCTCCAGGTGGAAATCTCCCCTTAACCTGACGATTAAATGCCCAAATTCTAATACACCTGTTGTGTCTGTGTAACCATCATATTGTGCATCGATACATTCCCTATCACTTTATGTGTGATTTACGGTGATTTATGGTTGATTTACGGTGATTTATGGTTGATTTACGGTGATTTGACAGTATTTTATGGTTGATTTACAGTGATTTGACAGTATTTTATGGTTGATTTAGTGATTTGACAGTATTTTATAGTTGATTTACAGTGATTTGACAGTATTTTATGGTTGATTTACAGTGATTTTATGGTTGATTTACGGTGATTTGACCGTATTTTATGGTTGATTTACGGTGATTTGACCGTATTTTATGGTTGATTTACAGTGATTTGACCGTATTTTATGGTTGATTTACAGTGATTTGACAGTATTTTATGGTTGATTTAGTGATTTGACAGTATTTTATGGTTGATTTACAGTGATTTGACCGTATTTTATGGTTGATTTATGGTGATTTGACAGTATTTTATGGTTGATTTACAGTGATTTGACCGTATTTTATGGTTGATTTACAGTGATTTGACAGTATTTTATGGTTGATTTACGGTGATTTGACAGTATTTTATGGTTGATTTACAGTGATTTGACAGTATTTTATGGTTGATTTACGGTGATTTGACAACATTTTATGGTTGATTTACAGTGATTTGACAGTATTTTATGGTTGATTTACGGTGATTTGACAGTATTTTATGGTTGATTTACAGTGATTTGACCGTATTTTATGGTTGATTTACAGTGATTTGACAGTATTTTATGGTTGATTTACGGTGATTTGACCGTATTTTATGGTTGATTTACGGTTATTTGACCGTATTTTATGGTTGATTTACGGTGATTTGACCGTATTTTATGGTTGATTTACGGTTATTTGACCGTATTTTATGGTTGATTTACGGTGATTTGACAGTATTTTATGGTTGATTTACGGTGATTTGACAGTATTTTATGGTTGATTTACGGTGATTTGACCGTATTTTATGGTTGATTTACGGTGATTTGACAGTATTTTATGGTTGATTTACAGTGATTTGACAGTATTTTATGGTTGATTTACGGTGATTTGACAGTATTTTATGGTTGATTTACGGTGATTTGACAGTATTTTATGGTTGATTTACAGTGATTTGACAGTATTTTATGGTTGATTTACAGTGATTTGACAGTATTTTATGGTTGATTTACAGTGATTTGACAGTATTTTATGGTTGATTTACGGTGATTTGACAGTATTTTATGGTTGATTTACAGTGATTTGACAGTATTTGATGGTTGATTTACGGTGATTTGACCGTATTTTATGGTTGATTTACGGTGATTTGACCCCATTTACCTTTTTGTAGGAATGTTACTAATCAATTGCGTTTCTCTACTTTTCAACAGGTAAGCATGGGGGTGTTTGGGGGTGCACAGTGGGTTAACCCCATCATCAGGCCATCAGACCCTAGTGCTTTGGTCAGTAATGTATTTTGTATACCGGTATTTTGTTATCATGTTTTTTACACCAACCAACTTCACATCTAAGCTCAATTAATGAAATCGACAAATACATGTGGCACTCCGAGGACTCGAACCCAGGATACTCACATCGAAATTCCGCGCACTATGCATTATGCTATCAAGACAACTGAACATTAAGGGGAGATTTCCACTTGAGGGATTTTTTTCTGGACCCCTTTCTCCCTCACATTTAGCCCCATTGCTTGACAACATTTTATGGTTGATTTACAGTGATTTGACAGTATTTTATGGTTGATTTACGGTGATTTGACAGTATTTTATGGTTGATTTACAGTGATTTGACCGTATTTTATGGTTGATTTACAGTGATTTGACAGTATTTTATGGTTGATTTACGGTGATTTGACCGTATTTTATGGTTGATTTACGGTTATTTGACCGTATTTTATGGTTGATTTACGGTGATTTGACCGTATTTATGGTTGATTTACGGTTATTGACCGTATTTTATGGTTGATTTACGGTGATTTGACCGTATTTTATGGTTGATTTACGGTTATTTGACCGTATTTTATGGTTGATTTACGGTGATTTGACCGTATTTTATGGTTGATTTACGGTTATTTGACCGTATTTTATGGTTGATTTACGGTGATTTTATGGTTGATTTACGGTGATTTTATGGTTGATTTACGGTGATTTTATGGTTGATTTACGGTGATTTGACAGTATTTTATGGTTGATTTACGGTGATTTGACAGTATTTTATGGTTGATTTACGTGATTTGACAGTATTTTATGGTTGATTTACAGTGATTTACAGTGATTTACAGTGATTTACAGTGATTTGACAGTTGGTTGATTTACAGTGATTTGACAGTATTTTATGGTTGATTTACAGTGATTTGACAGTATTTTATGGTTGATTTACGGTGATTTGACAGTATTTTATGGTTGATTTACAGTGATTTGACAGTATTTGATGGTTGATTTACGGTGATTTGACCGTATTTTATGGTTGATTTACGGTGATTTGACCCCATTTACCTTTTTGTACGAATGTTACTAATCAATTGCGTTTCTCTACTATTCAACAGGTAAGCATGGATGTTCTGGGGTGCACAGTGGGTTAACCCCTCAGCATCAGGCCATCAGACTCTAGTGCTTTGGTCAGTAATGTATTTTGTATACCGGTATTTTGTTATCATGTTTTTTACACCAACCAACTTCACATCTAAGCTCAATTAATGAAATCGACAAATACATGTGGCACTCCGAGGACTCGAACCCAGGATACTCACATCGAAATTCCGCGCACTATGCATTACGCTATCAAGACAACTGAACATTAAGGGGAGATTTCCACTTGAGGGATTTTTTTCTGGACCCCTTTCTCCCTCACATTTAGCCCCATTGCTTTTGATATTTTAAGACGTTCGCCCCATAATAAAGAACCACCGCCCCATTTCTGTCAATTTTAGGACCTTTCATGCAATTTAGGTGTCGATTTTTTCCTGGCGAGCGAAAGCGAGCCTGTATTTTAAGAGGAACCGGCCTTTGGCCGGGAAATTTTTCTACCGAAAAATGTACACATTTATCTTGAAAGGGGACCTAAAGAGTGTAATTTTAAGCTTGATGGAGGTCTAGGGAACTAACCAAAAACCTCCCCTTAAACATTTAGTTTTAGATTGAAGCCTCTTTACCAGAACGCCAATCTGTTGTCACATTTGTTAACAAATGCTGCCACTATTAAAAAGTTAGCCAAACGCATTTCGCCACTGATGATCCACACCAATGGAGAAATGCATTTGGCTAACTTTTAAATAGTGGTATAATGTTTTAATAAATGTGACCACAGATTGGGGTTCTGGTAAAGAGGCTTCAATCTGAAATTTTATTTTTAATGTGTAATTTTATACCTCTGTGTTTACCAATGTTTAAGGGGACATGGGCCGGTTTTTTTTTTTGGTCCCCTTTCTCCCTCATGTTTAGCCCCATTAATTTTGAGATTTTATGCCATTCGGCCCATTAGTTTGGCGATTTTAACACCTTTCGCCCCATTTCGTTGTCAATTTTAAGACTTTGCGTGCTATTTAGGTGTTGATTTTTTTCCTGGCGAGCGATAGCGAGCCTGTAATTTTAAGAGGAATCGGTCTTTTTCTGCCGAAAAATGTACAAATTTATCTTGAAGGAGGGTCTAGACTCTAGAGGGATATTATCTAAGCTTGATGGAGGTCTAGCGGGGAAACTAAAGAACAAATGAATATACACATAAATGGACCCAAAAATAGCCACTGTCCCCTTAAGGGGGGTGATCTGCTTTTTGTTATTTCTGTCCTTTTCTCTCTTTCTCTGGCTTGTATCCATTCAGCCCCATTCAGCCAACTATTTTAAGACGTTTATCCCCATCTAGGTGTCGATTTCTTCCTGGCGAGCGATAGCGAGCCAGCATTATATGAAGAAATCAGGCTTCGCCGGAGACATTTTTCTATCGAAAAATGTACAAATTTAGCCTGCTGTCAAACAAAAATAAAAAATATGCTGGCTCGCTACCGCTCACCAGTAAAAAATTGACACCTGGATGGGGATAAACGTCTTAAAATAGTAGGCTGAATGGGGCCAAATGGATACAAGCCAGAGAAAGATAGAAAAGGACAGAACAAAAACAGGTCACCCCCTTAAAGCACTAAAGGTTTTTGTAAGAAGTGTCAGTATTTTCTTTCCATTTCTCTACTTTGCTTTGCTTATACTTGCAAACATCCCCTTTTGGTGGGTCAGTATTTTTATTAGCATTTTATTCGCAGACACTTAACCCCTTCAGACTCATATGACGCAGAGGTTGCCAGATTAGCAATACGAAATAGAGTTCTCTCACTCTTATAATTAACTCTCCAAAATTAGTTTTCTGCCCACAGCTAACTCAAAGACAACTGCAGAGGTTGAAGTAACTAAACTAAAGGTTTCTAAATACCCCTGATGGTAACAAAGGCTTTAAAGTATCCCCAATAGGTTCAACACAGCTAACTCAAAGACAGCTGCAGAGGTTGAAGTAACTAAACTAAAGGTTTCTAAATTCCCCTGATGGTAACAAAGGCTTTAAAGTATCCCTAATAGGCTCAAAATCGCGTCATATGTCGAAGAGGGTTAAGCCGGTATCACACGACAGCTTTTATAGTCAACATTCGATGATCAACATTTTTCTGGCAACATTTAGGGAGTATTTAGCACTGGTATCGGAAACTCGACTGCTGGTAGATACTGTAGATGCATTTAGGTAACCGACATATTGAAATGTTGACCTCAGCAGCTGCCAGACCAGTGTTAAGGATAAGGGTTGAGGGAAAAAGCGCTCGTGTGATACCGGCTTTAGACTGATGTTTAAGGGGAGATTTTCACTTGAGAGATTTTTTCTGGACCCGTTTCTCCCTCATGTTTAGCCCCATTGCTTTTCTAATTTTAAGACGTTCGCCCCATTATTTTTACGATTTTAAGAACTTTCAACCCATTTCTGTCAATTTTAAGACCTTTCGTGCCATTTAGGTGTCGATTTTATCCTGGCGAGCGATAGCGAGCCTGTTATTTAAGAGGAACCGGGTTTCAGCCGGGACATTTTTCTACCGAAACGTGTACAAATTTATCTTGAAAGGGGCTCAAGGGGGTGTAATCTTAAGCTTGATGGATATCTAGAGACCAAACTAAAAACCTCCCCTTAAAGCATTCTAGCAACCTTTCTAATGGTATATATATATGTTATATTTTTCTTTGCTATTAGTATTTTCGGTTATCCTAAAGCACCCTGTTTTGCATATATATATATATATATATATATACATACAGTAGACTGCCGTGGTGTAGTAGTTGATTAAAGCGTCGGCTATCGTCCTGACGGTCGGCGGTTCGAACCCCACTGAGAGATTAGAAACATTTAGTGGCTCACGTGTATTTGTGATAATATATATATATAGCCTATATAAATTAGGGAAATACAAGGGAAAATAGCCGATAATTGAGGGGGGGAAGGGGGGGAGGTTGGAAGAGGGGGGAGGGGGGGGGGGGCACAGTTACGAAAAAATAAAATAAAATTATGACTGTGCCCAAATGCATGACTGGAATTGTGCACCAGCGACAGACAACGCGCCGGTTTTAGTTCGTCATGTGTTTTTCAGCGACTCTCATGTTGGTTGTGAGAGTGTTCTGGGGTTCTGTTGCATTCATAAAGGGAGGAATGTTTTGTTTGTTTTTTGTTTTTTTTTCCCGTTCACTTTTCTTGTTAACGCTTTGTGTACACTGTTTGTGTGTGTGTGTGTGTGTATGTGTGTGTGTGTGTGTATGTGTGTGTATGTATGTGTGGGTGTGTGTATGTATGTGTGGGTGTGTGTGTGTATGTATGTGTGTGGGTGTGTGTGTATGTGTGTTACTCAGTTACTCAGTTACTTGTTCGTCAAGGGGAATCCACGCAATGCGAGCTAAGCTCATTATTATCGCGCCTCCTTAACTGGGAATGTATTGCGTGAAATACTATCTTCTCTCCCTCCCTGCCCACCCCAAACCAGCTTCCAGAAGCACATCCATACTCATGTGTCTCGCCGTTCCATCCGCTCACTCATAAACAACACGCAGCTGCAGGCACGACCTCCCGAAATCCATCCTTCTGAATTCTCCCTTCCTCGCGAGGACAGAGTCCACCTGGCCAGGCTGAGATGTGGACACCATCCAGCCCTTCTGAGCTATCAGAAGAGACTGGATGACTCCGTCGTCGACTCCTGCCCAGGTTGTAACACAGCACCCCATACTATTAAACACATCATAGAAGAATGCATTTCACACAACCATGTTAAGTGTTTTATGTACTGTTGGAATGGCTGTGGATGTGTGTGTAGTCTGTATTTAGCCAATTGGCGACATCGGAAACGAAAGCTTAGGGTGGATCTGTATGGTACCATTCTCACTATAGACGGTACCGTCTCGCCCGAAGGCTTAGGTAGCCATCAGCTTAGGTGAACCATATGATACCCATCTCGCCTTGTACCATTTTTACCAACCCCAGATGGGACGTCACAACGTCGTCCACTTATTCCAGGTACCTATTTACAGCTAGGTGAACTGAGGCTAAGGTATGTGTGTGTGTGTGTGTGTGTGTTTGTGTGTGTGTGTGTGTGTGTATGTGTGGGTGGGTGTGTATGTGTGGGTGTGGGTGTGTGTGTGTTCATTCATTTTGTATTTTGTTTCTTTTTGGGTTTTTTTATATTATTATTTTTAGGGGAATTTTTCAGTATATAGAGATACATTTTACGCTTCAGTCTATACAGTATCTATGGCGTTTTAGCCTTCTTTGTTAATTTTGTTATTTGATTTTTGATTATGTATATATTAAATGAGTATAGAGAAAACCAAATATAAAAAATTAGCAAACTTTCACTGAGTATATATATATATATATATATATTTTTTTTTTCTTTTCTCCATCTGATGGTCTATTAGATGGAGAAGAAAACAAATATATATATACCGGGTATATATATACAGTATATATATATATATATATATATATATATATTGGGCATATATCACAAATACACGTGAGCCACTAAATGTTTCTAATCTCTCGGTGGGGATCGAACCGTCGACCAT